>JANHGB010044491.1:0-27426 GCA_026283785.1 Coracopsis vasa
TGAACAGGTTAAATACTCCACCCTACCTTACGCATGGCTCGATGTATTTTCATGATTTCTGTCAAAAAATGAATGTGTAATTATACAAACTAAAATACAGGGTATATTCACAGCCTTTGAAGGCTTGAAGTGACAATGCTGAAGTGACAATAAAAGGAAATGATCCACTCTGCCACTGAAAGATACTCCCAAAACCATGCAAGTGTAGAGCTTATAAGGAAGGGTATGGCTGCAATTATCAGTGGAACTTTAGAAATGTTAGATGCTTTGTTTTCAATGACTTCAGCAGCTGATCTTGGATAAGTAAATCCACATGTAAAGAAATAAGAATAATTTAAAACTTGGCAAAGCTATGTGTTTCCTTGCCTAAATATCATACTGGCAACCGTTACATCAAAAAAGAATACTAGTGTCTAATTTCGAGGATTTTTCTTCTTCTAAAACAATGTCCAATGCATTCCTTTTTAAAACCATTTATCTTTCTCTCATGTTCTTCTCTTTCTTCAAAAAATAATTAGTCCTTTCTTCTAGCAATACTATTTTTTTCCTAAAAGCCTTTCTAAATCTAAAGTGCTCAAGAAAATTCTTCAAAATGAGGCATGTGAGAGATAGCCCCATGGCCCTTAAATCAGTGTGGTGTGCAGAGGGAATCAGGCCATAGCAAGAAGCATGCTGCAGCACAGAGGATAAACAGTTCTGGATAACTCAACTCCAAGGCAGTCTTTGTGGCGTCATACGAACTGAAATGTAGTCTATGACTTTGTTCTTGTAGTCTGTTTTTGTACAGCACATACTTGTGATGACTGAAATTTTCGTAGGCATTTTTTAAATTAATTTAAATTTGGACATATTTAATGAGGTAACATTTTAGTATCTTGGATGTCATGCTGGGCATCCACTACAATGTAATCATAAAAACAGTAGAAAAAGATGATGTTTTGTTACAATGCTACTGATAACAGCATTTTCAGTGATCAAGAGGAAGTCAGCAGGTTCAGTAACAACAGCTAAACCCAAAGTACCCAAAGCACTGACAGAATGAACAAACTGACTTAGAAAACCAATGTTATTTCTTATAGTTCTTTTATATACAGTTATTTCAGATGCTTGATGAGTGGAAGGAGTTTGTATTTTATGTTGTGGGTGTGCCATTAAAAGGGGCATTTGAAACTGTAATTCAGGCCCAATTTTTAATTGAGTGATACTGATAACAATAACAGAGCTAAATACAAGCAGAAAGGTATTATCTCAACACCAGTGCACTTGCATTTATATATTGTAAAAATATTATCCCTAGTATCAAATACTTTAATATGGAAGAATTCTGTTACATCATGAGAGACAGAAGGCAAAATTTACTGTTGTTTTGTGTAATTGATTATTGTGCAAAATTTTAATACTATAAATGACAAAAAGGGATTTTGCTTTGTAAAATTATTTGCATGTTAATAAAAATAGTAAGAATTTATTCATTAAAAATACAATTGATTCATAAATGTTGAAGGAACTATAATCCAGAAGAACAGATATAGGGTTATGTCAGAAAAGCCCTCATCCTAATCTTGATCTAGCATTATTTCATTATGCAGCCTTTTGCAAGTCACTTTGCTTTACTCTGTTTTCCTAAATAAGGATAATAAGACTTCCCTATCTGCCTTATGGGGGTATATCAGATAAATCATGCTTGTAAAGTATTCTGATGAAGTATCCTTACTGTTTTAGTTACCATGATAATCAAAACTGGGTGACCAAAATTTTACAGAACATGTCAACTGATATAAAGAAAGACAGGACAAAATTTTTCCTTGGATCCTTAACTTCATACCCCTGTCAAAATTTGCCAGCAGACTTGGGGTGACGTGATATTTCTTATCTAGACATAGCAAGCTGAATAAAGAACAGTTTATCAGCCTAATATATAGCACAGTAGCCCCAGGGCAGAGCAAATCTTTATGGTCAATTTATGAATGCCTGAAAGGTTTAACTAAGAATAAAATAATGCAAACAGGCAACCTTAACTGTGTTGTAATTTGCCAGTTTAATTTTTTTCTGGCTTGAATGAATCAGTTCAGCAATGGTAGCACAGAATTAACTGTATTCCTAAACTATCAGATCATTCATCACTTTTGCAGTTAAAAGTGAAGGAAATCCTAACGCATTTATTCTAATAGTTTATTTCAATAAGTAATTATATTGAATGAACAATGGATCTGTATTGTCTCCAGTCACTCTCAGGGAATATTACAGTCTAGATCTGTGGTCCAACTTTGAATTAAACAAGCTTGTGCACACACAGAGATAGTAGAACAAATAATCAGAATGGATTTACCTTTAAGCCTTTCAAAGAATAACTCACTGTAAGAAAATAATTATTTGCGGCAGAATTTAATGATCAATGACATGTAATTCAAAGTAATATATTTGTCTCACTTAGCAGGTTGTTCTGGTGGAAAAAGCAATCAGGTTTACAGTGTTTAAAACATCCACTCTTTCTCTTCTTATCGGTACATGAATTTTCCTGAAAAATGAAAAGCTGTTCTACTAGGCAGACATATCTTTTGTCTTTGTCAATACTATATTAATTGTATTTACTTATTTATTGTGGTATGGTGCTTTTTTAAAGAAGCTATCATCTTACAATATATAAAAAGACATTAAGCTTCCTGAATTTAATATTGGAAAAAAGCCCATTAGTAGGTTACATTAGCTTGTAATCTTTCCTGGTGGGAGAGGAGGCTGTGGACAAGGCTGTTAATGCCTAACTGGGAAATGCATGCACATAGGAACTGGAAAATAGTTGGAAATCTTTCCTTCGATACTTTCTCACATTGGCCACATTGTGGAGCTACAGCTAAATGAGTCAGAAACTTTGAAGCACCCTGCTGGGTTCACCAGAACAGCAATATGTGAGGCAAAGCATTAGATAATGTGTAGTGCTTGCAAATGCATTTTGATTTTATTATGAAATATCGTTTTTCTTAAAAATCATGTGATACTATAAATAACTTCTATTAATTTTGAGACTGAGATAAAATGTTCACTGGAAAAGTAAGATGCACCTTGACTTTCCGCCTGACTCACACAGCTATAGTTTGAGAATAAGGCATGCTACCATGCTCAAACCAGTACCAGAAGAAATCTTCCTCATTATCACCAGTGTATGCCCTGTCTGTGCCTTAGTTACTGTAGTTACTGAAATTGCAGTTACTGTTCTTACTCAAACACTCATATTTTTTGAAGAGGAATTAGGAAATTTTCCTAGATAATGTCTTAGGTGATTTTGTAGAATTTTTTTCTTTCTTTTGTTATTTTTACTGCATTCCAATGTAAGCACATTATTGATTTTCGTAGGGTATACTTGAGGTCTTTAAACATCTGCTTCAGCTTTCAATAAAAACCTCCTCAGCCTAAGAGGCTTGGCTCAGTGACCAGATTGTTGGTTAAAGTGGTAGAAGCATGGAAGAACTCAGGTCTTTCAAGAAATGCCAGGTGTTTGTTTTCAGAAGGTTCTGGGTTTTGATGTGGGGGTGAAAAAATGATTTTGACTTATCAGACAGGCTTTCTGAAGTATTTGCCATGAAAAAGTCATTTCTCCTTAGACTGACCCCTTCAGAACACTTCAAAAGAGCCTGTTTCCTAAGCAAGCTCAGTTTGGCTTCAAGTGGGTGGTTTTGTAAAGATCCCAAAGTATGCAGTTTCTTTCTTTTCTGTTGAAATAAATAACATTCTTTTTTTTTTTCTCTGGGGGAGGGGAGGTGTTTGTGATTGTTGGGTTTGGGTGCTTTCCTCTCTCTGATAGGGCACAATAGCTCCTGTTTGCCTTTTTTTTTGTTTTTTCCCCCTGTCTTCTTTTTCAGGAGTCAGAAGTTAAATGGTTAAAGTTTGTGAAAACAAAAGGGGGAGCTCTTGCTGCACTGGCTGTGACACAGAAGCAACTTGTGCTGCTTGTTTAAGCCATAGAGCAGAAGGAGAAATTTAGGAAGGGGTTTGGGATGATCTCTCTGGCCACTTCTTTTCTAACTTGTGCCTTGCCCGTGTGGCGGTTTTTGAAGTTAATAAAAGATTCGTGCTTGAAATGACACCAGACAAGATTGAAGCATGCCGCGCAGAATCCCTATCAGTTGGATTCCTTTCTGAATCTGGCTACTTTGTAAATATTGTATAAAATATGCATAGAACTGAAAGCCTTGGTTTTAATTTTGTTTGTGAGTTGTCATTTCCTTTTCAAAATGATGCACAATGTTAGTATCAGAAAGCTTCATTCATGTTAGTTTTGAAGAAAGCATTTTCTCTACAAAATATATAATACAAGCCCCATTTCTTCAGCATATTCAAGTCTTGGTCTCCAAGTTAATAAAATAAAAATATAAAAATCATCATAATTTAAAAATCATCATGACAAATCAATCGTCAGGTACATGGAAATTCATATAATTTTAATGTAATTTTTCTTAGCAGTACATGGAGAACTTTAAATACACAACACAATACATACAGAAGTATTTCATCTAATTCCCTTTGTGTCTGCAGGCTGAAAATATAGCTCCCTTTTTAAAGATCATACTGTGAACAGCTAAATATTCGCAGTTTGGGAGGCATTTGCACTGCAGGACACAGAATGCCATCCATGTTTGTATGTTTACTCTTCACTCTTGACAGGCTTTAAAATGTTTAAAGTGAGAGGTATTTTTTCTGCCCTTAAAAGAAAAAAAAATCATCTTTCCTCCTCTGCCAGTTCCTTTAATAGCAACAACCTCGTGAGACCCGGGAAGAACTTTTTATCTTAAAATACATATACGATATTTTTAAACTTGACTTTTAGTTATCTCTAGAAAAAAAACAAGCAAGCAAGCAAACAAACAAAGGTAGTGTTTTCCTTTTTACTCAGATGCTTCTGTTATGATTCCACTGACAACCCTGTCCCTTTCTGCAGCTTCAAGAAGAGCCTTCTACCTTTGCAATTTTCATTAGCTTTTGTCTGGCTGCCAAGATTTCTGCCACTGTAGTATGGTGATGCCATAGCAATATCTTATACTGCCAGCCCAGACCCTCCTGATCAGAGAGAGGGATGCTCTAGAATGGAGCATTCTTCATTTTTAAGCATACTGTCACTGGCTGATCGGTTGCAAGGGCCTGTGGCAGATTAGGAACACAGCTTACTGCTGACTTAGAGTTAGCCACCACAAAAAAAACAAACAAACTCCACTGAATTTAACAGTGACTGAAACCATTTTTACTCTATCAGAGGTGAAAAGAAGTAAAAAGTGTAAGGTGTGATGCCTGGTAATGGGGATAGACACAGTATGTATCATTGAATTATATATATATTTAACTACCTTCTTGAAATGGATGAATGAGAAACACCAATGGTGTGATTGAAGATTATATCTGTATTACATTAAAGGACATGACTGCAATTCATTGTCCAGTATATATGTTTGTATGTATAGTGAACTAGTTTAAAAAAAGGTGATGTGGAGTCCAGGACTCTTTGGAACTTACACAGGAAGCTTGGTGAATAGTCAGGCTCCTGGACGCAAAAAAACACTACAGCCATGTCAGGATTTCAGTCATCTGAGCCTATACGAGCTATAGGCATGTCTGTGAGTATACTAAGTGGTAGCATTAGATTACATAGTTATGTGCTAAAAAGCATACATACAGACTGCCCTCCACATAATGCCGTTAAACACAAGTTGCTTCAGAGTATTTTGTGATTCAGAGGAAATAAAACCACTGTTTAGAGCAGAGCTATGTCCCTGCTTGAAAGGGAGATCACAAGGAGTAGCTGAGGAAATGATGCATGCAATCACAGTGCTTTCATCTGTACATTACAAGGAGTAATATTTACAATAATTGCCTTGCATATGGCATATACATTGCAAATTTGGAGAAATTACTCTTATTAAGGACACCGTCAGTAAGGTAATTTTTTTATTTCTTGTATTTTTAAAAACTTTTTATTTTTTAGAAGGTCCTTTCCAAAGATTGACAGTCCAAGGTTTCTGTGTATCCCTTTTCAAAACACAAGACAAAGCAGGTGCAAAACAAACTTGATCAAGCTAGCAGCTTTTTGCTTTCCTTCCAGCCAAATGTCACTCATTAGCAGTGAACTGACTTTAAATTAATTTCCCACTGCATCCCTTCTTTTTCCCAATAGAAATTCCACCCCAGCATTGGCTTGAGAAGATGGGCTGTGCAGCCTTTTTGGAAGATTATAGGATGTGTTAGATCCAGGAATGAACGGATCATTTTAAATGGAAGGGGATTAGAGATGAAGCTGCCTTGGCAGACACCTCTTTTATATATGCAGGGAATCTGTTATCCCGATTGCTTATCACAGCAGTGAAGAGCAGTCTGTCAAGTGAATTGCAAGACATTAGCAAATTTATAGATCAAAATGAAATTGTATGCTCTAACCAAAATCCAGATAATTTATGTCTAAATATTCTTGTAGAAGCTGACATGCACCTACCCCTGCTGATGGTTTTCTTTTTTACTTTATTCACAGTGATTGCTCATTTGGTATTTAAAATCCATAAATAAATGAGTTTAAATTATTATATTCTATACCAGTCACTCAGTTCCACATCCAGGTGAACTATGCTTCTATAAATAAAAGTTCCCAGTTAGAGTAGGCTGAGCTGGTATCCATTCCCACGTGTTCTGCTTCCCTGTTGGCAATTCCTAGTGCAGTCTGAAGGTGGGTAAAGTAAAATAATGTTCTGAAGTTTTTCACTGGAGTTTCTAGGAATTTAGGAGCTCCTGTCCAAGCAGAACATCTGGTCACACAAACAATGTATGTTTTTATATGTCTGTGTGTATGCATTTATTTTTTATATGTGTATATAAAATAAATAGTGTTCAAGAATGTACCTGAGCATTGCAAAATTAGCATCTGTCCTGTTGTTTGAGCAGTCCCTGGAAGAGTTTTGACGTGCGTCAACTGGCACTTTCCCAAACAATTCCTGGGCATAATTTGGGAGTTAGAAAGTTCTAGGCAGGGTTCCCAATAAGCAATATGCTGCGGACACCCTGTTTTGAAGACTAAGAGATCTTGCTATCATAGGAAAGGGCTGTTAAATGACTTTCAGACACTAGTATTTATATATTTTTTAACAAACATTATTCAACCTATACAACATCCAGCTTGACACTGTTTCCCATAGCATTCTCCTGGAGAAACTGGCTGCTCATGTCTTGCATGGGTGTACTCTTCACTTGGTGTGTCTGGATGGCCCAGCCTGAAGAGTTGTGATGAATGGAGTTAAATCCAGTTGGCAGCTAGTCACAAGTGGTTCCCAGGGCTCAGTGTTGGAGACAGTTCTGTTTAATGTCTTTATCAATGATCTGGACAAGGGAATTGAGTGCACTCTCAGTATGTTTGCAGATGACATAAAGTTGGGTGAGAGTGTTGATCTGCTTGAGCTGGGGGAAGTTTTGGTCGTCAGCTGGCCGAACATGAGCCGGCTTGTGCCCAGGTGGCCAAGAAGGCCATTAGTATCCTGGCTTGTATCAGAAATAGAGTGGCCAGCAGAACTGGCGCAGTGATCATCCCCCTGTACTCAGCACTTGAATACTGTGTGCTCAGTTTTGGGCCCCTCACTACAAGAAAGACCTTGAAGTGCTGGAGTGTGTCCAAAGAAGAGCAACAAAGCTGGTGAAGGCTACAAAGCGCAAGTTATGTGAGGAGCTGCTGAGGGAGCCTGGGGAAAAGGAGGGTCAGGGGAGACCTTATTGCTCTCTTCCACTACCTGAAAGGAGATTGTAGTGTGGTGAGTGCTGGTATCTTTTCCCAAGTAGCAAGCCATAGGATGAGGAAATGTCCTCAAGTTGTGGCAAGAAAGGCTTAATTGGATATTGGGAAAAATGTCTTTACCAATAGGGTTGTCAAACACTGGAACAGGCTGCCCAAGGAAGTGGCTGAGTCACCATCCCTGGAGTATTTAAATGATGTGTAGATATAATGCTTAGGGACATAGTTTGCTGGTGGACTTGTCAGTGTTAGTTTAAGGATTGAACTTGATGTTCTTAAAGGTCTTTTCCAACCTAAATGAATCCTATTACTCTGTGATTCTATGATTCAAGACCTTGTTAAATTTAATTAGTTAAAGACTGGAAAATAGAGCAAAAGCTATATAAGAGTCTTTAAGAATTTAAAATATAATTGAATGATCCCATATAATAATATGGTTGTGAAAAGTCCAACTGCAGAAATACCCATCTTCCTTTCTGTTGTGGTTTAAACCCAATCAGCCATAAATCAGAACCATGTAGCTCGCTCTCTCACTCCCCACCTTAGTTCCCCCTGACTCCCGGAGGGATGGAGAGGAGAATCGAAAAGAATGCAACTCCCATGGGTTGAAATAAGAACAGTTTAGTAACTAAGATATAACACAAATCACTACTGCTACCACCAATAATAATAATGATAAAGGAAATAACAAAGGGAGAGAATACAACAGCTCAACACCCTATTGACTGACACCCCAGCCTGACCCCTGGCAGTCCACTCTTGCCCTTCAGCGCTGTTCCCAGGCCGAAAGTCGAGAACACAGCACTGCACCAGCCACTAAGAAAGAGAAAAATGACTGCTATTGCTGAACCCAGGACAACTTCAGCGAATAACTCAGTGCTGACCACTGAAAAGGATAATGGTGGATCAGTATATATCGCCTCTAAACTTATATTGCTTGTTAAAACTCCTTCAGTGAGAATGGCAGACATAGGCTATATTTACTGTTGATTAAAATATTCATTGTCACTTGCTTTATGGTACAATGGAAGAGAAAATATTATTTTTTTCTAGTATGAAGCTGCTGCTTTGGTTTTGCTGACTTATTTAGTGAATCTGGGACTTTAGTGAATTTAGTGAACTTAGTGACTTATTTAGGACTCATTTAGTGAATCTGGGACTTAAAGTATTTGAGTCACTATGACCCCTCCAAAAATATTTGCTGCTGCATTAGGAAAAGCATATTTCTTTAAATCATCATAGATTTAGTCCAATATTTTGGACAAATTGGAACCTCAAAGATAGACTGCGAGGAAACCTATGCAATCAAATGCTATCTTGGAATGATGTCTAGGATGACCTAGGCCCATTGAAGCTTTAATGTCCATAGTGCCATGAGAATATCACACATGATTCTACTGGCAAGAAGAACAAAATTCAATCTGAAAATGAAGAGAAAAAGTGAATGTTAAAAAGGTCTGTGATGGCAGTGGTAATTCCAAATGTGAGTGATCATTTTGAGTGAGGCTCCTTACTTTGTCTGAAGGAACATCCCCATTAGCAAAATAAGTTCCTTTCTTATGCAGTGATTCCTACTGTGTTCTGCTTTATCAGTTCCTTCTCCTCATTATGAAGTAAGTCAAGAAAATAAATAACAATCATTGTATAACAGAAGCCAGATTAAATGATATGCCACGTGGTGTCTGATAATTAACTAAATAAGATTCCCTCAAACAAGCAAATCTAACTTGGTTTTATGGCTACATTAAAATGTGAATCTTAAGCAAAACAAGAACATAAATCTCACTAGAAGATGCTATAGTAAAACTCAAACTGGATTGTGAGTGAAGAGAAGGCTTTATTGAAAGCCATAAAACTTCTTCAGATGTCACTGGAAAAAATTACGATAATAAAATCAGCTCCAGTTTAATGGCTTGGTAAATGAAGAGAACATTATGAGGAGTCCTGCAGGGTGGTTACCGTCCACCCCATTATCACCTCCGCTCTACAATCACGAAGTGCTGTCTCTAAATGCCTCACTTTGAACTGTTTACCCTTGGGGGGCACTCCTCTCTCCCCACTGACCCAGGTTTTGCTGGGCAGTGCATCCTTTCAAGGAAGTACAACTCTGGTGAGTCAAAACCTCCTGCAGTCAAAGGATGCATCGCCATCACTCCAGGGAGATGCCTCGGGAGACTACATACTGGAGACTTAATCTGTCAGCAAAATGCACAAACAAAATGTAAGATGGTGATTTGTATATGGAGGAAGTGCCTATTAACAGAACAATCATATCCTAAACTAGGATTAAATCTCACACGCTGTATTCAAGAGTTTCTTTTTTTCCCTTAAGGAAAAAAACAAATCAGCATATAACACCCTGCAGAGTTCTCACCATAAAGTGGGGGAAAGCCCATGGCTAAAAATGAAAATACCATGGTGTCTTTTCTTCCTTATATCTAGCCTGAATTTACCCTCTTCTAGTTTAAAACAACATCCTATCACAATGGGCTCTACTAAAGCACCTGACCCCATCTCTCTTCTAAGCCCTCTTTAAGTATTGAAAGGCCACAGCAAGATCTCCCTGGAGCCTTCTCTTCTCCAGGCTGAACCTCAACTCTCTCAGCCTTTCTTCATAGGAGAGGCACTCCATTCCTTCTGATCACTTTTGTGACCCTCCTCTTGACCCTCTCCAACAGGTTCATATCTTTCCTGTGCTGAGGGCTTCAGAGCCGGATGAAGTGCTCGAGGTGGGGTCTCATCAGTGTGGAGTAGAGGTGCAGAATCACCTCTCTCAACCCTCTGGTCACACTTCTTTTGATGCAGCCCAGAATATGGCTGGTTTTCTGGGCTGCAAGCACATGCTGCTGGGTCATGTCCATTGTCAGCCCATGATAGAGTGGTGGGGAAGTTTCTTATCCCATCATTCATGGGTCTGCAAAAGTTACATTTAAAGCAAGGAATTGAAATGCAACTTTCACATCTCTGTGCTCAGATTAGCAGTGAGTCCATATTAGTAGACTATGAAACTGCAGGTTTCCTCCAGCTCTTCTTTATTTAAGTGAGCTGATAGGAGCTGTGAAGCACATAGGCATGAATATATCTTTCTAAAAAAGATATATGAATATAACCTAGAACCAGCTAGATACCACAAGTCAACCCTATTAATAATCTTAAACATCCTTGTATGGGCAAAGCTGTGGATTGTGTTCATTTGAGGCACTGATGCATTAAATGAAGTGTTGCCCTTATGTGCTATCAGAAACATCCCTCTATATGGTGTGAATTCCACATGAAGTAGGCAAACAGCTTTATGCCCACTATTTTCTTGTTTCTGTGCTTAACACTATTTTCTCACTGAGAAATTAATGGTGGTGGTGTTTGTACAGCAGCCTAGAATGAGAGCTAAACTGACAGCCTGTGTCACAACTGCAGTTTGTAATGGAATTCTTAAAGAGAGGGACAGATCTAAAGGGTAAGCTTCAAATATTAGAGGTTGAGAGGAAGAGAAAGGGCAGATCACAGATTACTATGCTTTGAAGCAATGTGAGAAGTGGGGAGGTAAAAAATTCCTTGAAACAGGAAGAAAAACCAGAGTCAGGTTCTGATTTTGCAGGGGTTTACATGAAATACTGGGAAATGGCCATTCTGGCTATCTCCACACCAAACTGTGTTGCTCTACACACAAATTATGTCCCCAGTCTTGTGCTTGTTTAAGGGTTTGTTTCTAGCTCTACAGCCAAGGCAGCCTAAAAGTTAATGAATAGTTAGAAAGTTATTCTATATCACGATCTGCTAGCAATAGGGCTAAATATATTGCTATGGTGAATCAGCAGGGGATACAGGAATGAGAGGTCAGTAGTGCGTGTAGGTTGTAGTGCAAGTTTGCAAGGCCACAGATTACTGACAATGAGTGTATTACTAATGTCTGCATTAATTTGCATATCTTCAGGGGGTCCTGCCCATTCTTGAGTTTCTTCTCTAATTGGAAACAAGTAAATTGGAACCAGAATTATTCATAGCACATCAAGCGTACTTGTACATCAAGTTAGCCAGCACTGTCAGCAACATCTTTCAGAGTTCTTTGAACCTCCTGTTTCCAAATTGTAGCAGCAGAATAAAGCAAGATAATCTTTATACTTCATTTTAGAGAAGGCTGCATCTCAGCCTGCCAAGGAAACACTTACTGAAGTAAAAGCTAAGGTGGGGAACAGGTTGGTTGAATGCTAACAGGTCTTGAATGCACTATAATGAAACAAGAAACTGTGAATAAGTCAACTTCCATAATGTAATGGAATTATACCAGTATGAAATCTAGAGATGGACAGCACCGTATGACACATGAAACCATCTGAGGTATGTTATTCAAAAGATAAACAGTTTTCAATTGCCCCAATTTATTCCAAAACTAATTTCACCTTCATCAAGGTGAAAGAGAGAGTAGCTCATGCATAGCCGACATCTCTACTATAAATCGGAAGAGGATGTTTGAAATCAGCTTCTCTATATCTTAAGGGTAATTAAAGAAGCATAACTGCAAAATGCACTGTGATTTACACAACTTTTCTGGATGATTTATTAATTCCAGCTATAGTGAGTAAACAGGCTGAATAAGAACCAAAAAGCAATGTTTTCAGCTAGCATGTAGGTACCTACATATATTTTTTAAGATAACCCTTATTTCCTTTATTAATCAACATGAAAATTGAAAGAATAATTTGGGATGTATTAGAATGTGTTGATTTGTTTTTGATTTTTATTGAGAGTTTTTTTAGTATAATTTTTTTCCTTCTGCCTCAACAGTTCACTGCATGTGACCTTTTCCTAGGGGTATGTCAAATTTTATGCTCTGCAAAGAATTCCAGGGTTGTTAGTTAGTGCGTCCGAAGGAATAATCGGTTTACAAAGCATTACCTCCTTTTGGCATCCTGTTCCATAGAAAGAGAACTAAGTGTGTTTCATAAAAAGTAAAAGGGAGTCTACTTGAAACCAGCTCCAGCAAATCATCCAGCAGTTTAATTTCAGCCTGTAGCACTCTGTACTGTTTAGGATCATATATTTAAATATCAGCCTGGCACAAGGTTACATTTCTATTTGTTAAGCAGCAGGATTTGTGTTCAACAATACAGATGTTAAAGACTCAGAGCGCTGGCAGTTCAGAACAACTATAAAATAAAGCACAGTGCAGGTGAGGCTGGGAAGGGAGGGCACTAGATAAATCCTATACATCTTCTGTCTAATTTAATATATTACATTTTTATTTACTTATTCTAGAAGAAGAATGAAATGAATGGGAGAGAATGGAGAAGAATGACACAATGAATATGCACAGTTTATTCAGTTTGGTGTAGTGATATTCATCAGGTATAAGCAGATCATCACAGATGCTGAAGAGATCAAAATTCACCCCAAGTAATTTTTCTTCCATGTATAGTGCCATAAATCAGGCAAGAATATTTTTACCAGGGATTGACTGATTTGGCTACTGCTAGAGCCAAGAATGGAGGTAAGACTGAACTGTGGCTTGATCTAATATGGCTATTCCTATACAGAATCAGTGGTGAGAGCACTCATCAGACATTACAGGACAGCACTAATGAGCAGGATGTTGTCAATGTCCTTGGCAAGGCATAGGCAGGAAGGAAATTGCACGCAGTGATACTTTAGGCCATAAAAACTGAGAAGGAATGAACTGAGTAAAGAGAGCTTTCCAAATCGTCAAACACTCATCCAAATATATCATCTACAGCACTGTACCACCAGGAACTGTTTCTGATTTCTTTTGTCACTGGAAACATGGAAATTGTTGTCCAGAGTATCTTTGATCAACTATTTGATTAATATTATTCCATTTTTCACATTTCTGCTTGTTCTGCCACCACTGAGAATATATTACATGACATTGTATTCTAAATTTCAGTCATCTTTAATCAAAAATATCAAAAATGGTGATCTTCTTTTGTAACTGCCTAGAAAGAATATAAAAGAAAGCCTGGAAGTTGGTTCTATAGATTTAGTGAAATGTTCTTGTCTGAAAACTTTAATTCGGTAAAAGAAACTTTTCAATGATACACATGAGTTTTAATGATTCCTTCCATAAAGGCTTTTCAGCTGCAGTTTGGGATTTGGAGTCTGAGAAGCAGACAGAGCCCACTCAATTCTGTAAGTAATTTCTTACATAATTCAGAACCCTCACATCCGTAGTGAATGTCCTGATCAATCCATTCCTGACTCTTCTGGAAAATGAACATTCTTCTTATGATTAAACCATCAAAATATTATTTTTTGGGGAACAACATGGGAAAAACCTCAAGGGCTCCATTTCACAGGCAGAAAGACAAAACCTCTCACAGATATCCTCTATCAACACTTTTGACAAGTAGAAAATGTGAGGGCTTTGGGGAAGGGCAGGGAAGGCACTGAGACAGAAATCATGGTCTCTCAATGACAGTGTTATCTTATGCTTTACACCAGTTTAATTCCAAAAATAAGAAGCTTCTTTGGCCACTAAGTCCTAGATGACTGTATGTATAATTCTCATGAATTGTAGGTTGTGGTTATGCTTATATTACAGTTATTAGCTCATAAATTATGAGCCTTATAGACTATCATCAAATTTTTTCCTCTGCTGCATGAGATACAAATGAAAATTTTATCATTGTTGTACCAGGGTTCACTGTTTTAAAAAAAATATATCAAGACTGAAGAAATATTTATAAAACCAGTGAAAGAACACATTTCTGCTCCGGCATACAGAAATTCTTGTCAGCTTTGTAACATATAGCCTTTCTCTGACAACAGGACTCTTTAGATTGCAGTACTGATGTTGTCTTGCTGGAGAAGTGTGCACAAACATGGTCCAGTGTGCAGGGAGATGTTCCATAGTTTTCCTCTCTGTGGAGGAAAACATTCAGTGAGATATTTCTTTCATGACATCCAAGGAAGGACGCCTTCTCAGGCTGCACTTTAACAACGAGGGACAAAATCTAAACTAAGCTCTGGAAACCAGTAGTAACTGTCTTTAAATGACAGATGTTTACACTGATGTTAAATGAGATACATGTGACAGAAATCTGATTAAACTCACTTAGGTAAAAAGCATTAATTACTGCTAATGGAGGCAAAGAGAAGCACAAGGAAAGGAGTCAGAGGAGCAATTTCACTTGGGGACAACATGGACCTCTCCACCAAGATCTTATTAACTTAAAGTAACGTTTCAAAACAAGCAAGACAAAGTGGAGAAAACCATTAAGAATGAATATAATAAATCAGAAACTAGCTCTTGTAGACTAAGTGCTTGTTTCCCAAGAGACAACTAGAAAGTAAGAAATAAATAATGCTAACATGATGCTCTCTATATCACAATTAATAAAGCTACAACTGAGCTAACTATACGATAGAAAGAATTGCAACAGAAGCTGCAATCTCTGCTTTAAGAGTCTTTGAACACAGGAAAATCTGGTACACAATCCATGTTTTCAAGCTGTGACAGTTTAACAGAATAATGGTGACAATTATGAAGTTTTGGGAAAACAGTTCTGATACCAGAGTGTTTCCAGCACCTTGATTCTGGTTAGCCATATAGGGGAGCAGGGGTATTTAAAATCCCATTTCCTATAAAAGCTAAGTTCTGTGTCCAGATCTTCAGAAAACTTCAAATCAGACATAGTGGAATGAAGCTTTCTTCCTTTTGTCTGTTTGTGCTTTGCTCTTACTGACACAATCCAAAAGCCTCTCATGCTTCCAGAAGAAACATATACCATAGGGAAGCAGTGGTTCCAAAGAATATTAACAAGCCAGTGGGAACTCATTCAAATAAAAACATACTAAGGGGATGTAATCAGTCTTTTGAGTGTCCAAATTTTAAAGCACACTTTCCATACATAAATATTGAACACTCAGTACTATAGTCTAGCTAGAAAATACATTTTGTGCCAAAATCTGAAGTCCAGAGAGACCATTCCTTCATATTGGAAGAATATGAAACTGTACAAAAAAAGGAACAAAAAGTCCATTACATATCAACACTAAAAACTGATATCCAGGACTCTTCTTTGCAAGTCACAAAACATGATTTCAGTTTGAAAAAATCAAAACACTTCATCTGGATAACTGGAAAACCTTTATTTCAAGCATTTTGATGTAATAAATTTCAAGAGCACCTTTTGATAAATGTGTTCTTCAGCAAAAAGCTTTTCTGTTAAAAGATTTCCAGCAGTGTGACAGCCAGTTTAGCTGCAAAACTGCCCTGCATTCCTCTACTGTCTTGAACTTGTAGGGTTTTTCTGGGTAGATTTCAAAATTAAGGTCAGCATAGGAAAAGGAGCACTTATGAAAAGGTTGGAGGAAAGGAATGTTGTTCAGTTCCCTTTCTGAAACATTTGGTTTCTGTTGCTAGAAAAGAATATAGTTAGATCTCGATCTAAGTGGCCACTTATTTCTTGATTTTAGCCAATATCCTTCTGAATGTGAAAGACTCACACCTAAAGCCAATTTTGATACCTACTTATAACTAGAATTAATATCTCATCAGAAACAGGTACTTGAACTGATGAGAATTTAGGTACAACTTCTAATTGCATTTTTTTCTTGTATTTGAACAAGTAGGGTTCCATTATTATGCACTTACAGGGCAGAGGATGCTGACACGATAAATAAAACTTGTTTATATCCAGGAGGATCCCTGAAGAGGATGATGAAGAATATAATATATAAATATATACATATGATCTGCTGATTGGGTTATTTTCATTCCTGTTTACATAATCTTGTGCTTCATTGTGGTTTCATGGTGCTTATGGCAAGCCTGTGATTGGCAGCTCAGCCACACAAGGCTTAGTTAGAGCAAAAGCCTATGCACATTATTAATAGTCAACCCATAGAAGGAAACTTGAAGGCCATTCTGTTTGAGATGATGGTTTGGGAATAGCACAAAATGCAATTAGTATTACTATCAGTACATCTTCTTGTGTAAAAAGTTGAGTATAAACCCCTCATTATTGAGCAGTGCTTTAAGTAACTAAGAAGAAAACTGCTCTCTGGGAAATACTTACAAAATGAAGTATCTCAAATCACGTTATTTTATTAAAAACAGATCAGTAATTATAGAATCCAGAGTTCATGTACATTTAGTCAAGCAAGTAGTAATGCTCCTCTTGTGTTTATCACATTAGTGCAACTATCTCACTGTGATTAACTTTCATCAATAGTGCCTGCAGAGCATCAATTAGAACACCTCCATACTAACTTACTTCAGCACAAACACCACATTACATGCTGTGCGTTGGCAGGCTCCTATCTGATACTGAGTGACTTTAAAGAGAACTCTTAGGAGTACTGAGAGTGTTGAAATTTATTAGGTATGGTATGGAAAACCTCAGAGTTATCTCTGCTTACCTAGAATTAGTAAACAACCTCATGAGTAAAATACAGGGAATCCTGCCCGGTTAGGAATGTGACTCAGCCTGAGCATTTTGATGGTCAGAAAATACCTGAAACATGGAGAATGAAAGAGAAATTAACAATTTCTGCTACAAAAGCCAATGCAAGGATGAATTAGTACTACACAGACCTCTAGTTACTCAATACCTTGGTTGTCCTGAGCTGAAGCACAACCTGAGGCCCCTGAGTGCTTCGATGGTCTAAAGAGACCACTCGATCCGTTAGAAAGTTTCACTCCACAGAGGCTTCCAGACACATCAGTCCCACACATGTAATTAAACTCAAGGACACAGTTAACAAACTAATTCACCACTGTCTTTTAGTTAAAAACAATGCTCAGAGAACACAGAATAAGGAGAATACAAAAAGGAGCTCAAAGCAAAGAATCTACATTTTCAGATTCCTACCTAAATCTTTTTTCTCACATTATTAAGCTGCCAAAGTGTTTGCTTGCAGGCATTTGCAGAGCTCTTGAAACAGTTATAGTTCTATTCTGTTTGTAGCAATTTCTTGAATTTAGTAGTTCATATAAAACCCTGAACACTGAAAATTCACTGGAATACTACCTGTTTTCTGACAACTTCCTAGTGAACTTGCTAAAATGTATGACAAAGAAACAGACTCTGTCCATACATGCAAGGAGTCCAGTGAAAGGAGTCTTGCTCTTTCTTGCCGATATCCCTTTAGAATGTGTGGTGCTGTCTTACTCAGCTCTATATGAAGCCTCAAAGATACACAGTGTGATGAGGAAATGACCACTGACATATTGAACTCAGACTATCTCCACTGGATATTTATTGATAATTTTCTCCTTTAGGCAATTACTAATTTCTGGGCCAGGAATTATTTAGGGCTGACAGATCAGTCAGGGTTATGGAAACTTAACAGTGCTCTTATTCCTCACTTCCCTTCGAAAGAATGATTTGAAGACAGGAAGAGCTGAACAAGAAATTTGGGCAAAGATAAGAACTCATAAAATTCTTTAATCAAGCAGAGAAATATTTCATCCAGTCACTGGCAATGAAACTAGAAAAAGACAGGGTGGAAAGAAGGTAGCATGTGCTGACATGGTTCAGTTCAGGTTGTGACTATTTCCAGTAGCTGAATTGGATTGTATTTCCAAGAGAGAATCACTAGCTTAAATCAGAAGTTTCAGAGATGTGATTCAGGAATTAAACAGTATGATTTTATGGCTGAAAGACAGACTATTTATACATGGTGGTGCTTTCCTGCTTCAAAAATCTGACACATTTCCCTAGAAGTTGGATGAATGCTGTTTCTACCCCAATCCACAGGTAATGTTCCATTATCTTAAGGAAAGCCTAAACCAGTCCTTGAAATACCTTTTCTTAGTGTCATAGAGTAACACAAAGCAAATTTGGAAGTAATTTAGTTTAGTTTAGTTTTTTCTGACCCCGCATCCCCCTGTATTCCAGTATCCCTGCCACCAGTCTCAAAACCTTTCCTAATCATAAAGTTCACCATTGCATTCAGTACAAACTAAGTTCATAAGGCTTAAAGGCCTGCTTTTTAGCTGACAAGGGAACAACTCAAGATGTTCTTAAGATGATAAGGTGTTTTATCTTTGGAATAAGCTTAGTTAAGGATCCAATAGGAACTGCTAAAAGGATGAAGATGATCATCTCATCAAGTAAAGAAAGGATAATAAACCGAAATTTATGTCATTTTCTATTTGAATAAGCTTCAAATTACATCAAGCCATCTGACATTATTTGTAGTCTCAGATCTAAAGTTATTTTAAGATGAAAGCTACCTGGAGTGGTCAGAGAGACGCCTTATCTGCTGTGTGCAAATTTTTTAGCAAACCTGGGCCATGTTTTTGCATTAACCTGAAGGTGAATTATAAGTAACCTTTCCTGAATTTATGAATTTGAATGAAGCCCACTTGGAACCCATTGGAGTCTAATGACTTCAACTTCAAACCAGAAAATATCAGTAGAGACAAAATTCCTTTGAAAGGCACTAGGACTGAGATACCATTCCTTGTATTAATTTCCATCCTTAGATTTATGCTATGACATTTATTGAGTGACCGATACCTACTAATGCTAAAAAAACAGGGTAACTCTGGTACTGTGGAATGCAAGACATTTTATAGGCTGGGATGAAGTTTTCAGATGTATATCAACAATGTACTTGTTTTGGTCAGTCCTGTTTCCCCATAGAGGCTTACTGTCCTCTCAGAATGACACTGACACTTCTACATCACCTTGAATGTTGAGAATACCTGGCTCAATCATGTTTTCCTGATCAGATATTAAGTGCCAGCAAGGCACATTAGTCCTTGGTTAGTGTCCTACCGCAGATTCAAATCTCAAATGCTTAAGTAACCTTGTCATCTAAGGACACTTTACCTGGGCCACCACTGCTGGTTAATGATGGCAAATGGAATGTGGCCATACAAAACTTCCACAACAATCAGAAATAAAGGTCTTGAAATGGGTTTCACTGTATTCCTTTTGATGCAGTGTTCATACATTCAAGATGTATGCAAGGTCTTTTTCCTTCCACCTTTAACAGATATGGCAGTTACACACATGAGCAGATGTGATACAGTCCCACTGAGAAACACTTTGGCCCATGGAAGAAAGGATAGAGGCTTTGCACATCAATTGTAAAGAGTACAGGTACATCTGTCTCAGTCTAGAAGAGGGCAAATCACTGTCAACTACATTTGAAAGACCATGACACAGTGTTGAAGAAGAGAGATCCGCAGTGCCTGTTCAATATGCATCATGAGTCTAACAATAGGTTTCCCCAAAATGGGAAAGGTCTCTGAGGCAAGAATACCATTTCTTTACACCTGAGAATGAGATGACTCAAGGCAGCTGCTTCTTCTGTTTCTGTTATCTCCACTTACATTATAGATCTTCAAGTTGCTTTTGGAATGAATGTGCTTTGCTCAGACCTTTGTATTTTATTACCCTTGGGATAATTTTGAAGCACAGATTAACAACAGACTCTTTTGTTTGTAGTTTAGTTTTTCATTTGCATTTCCATTAGTGAGAGTGAAGGAAGTTCATAGAAAAGAACTAGCTCTAGAATAGTTAATTGTGTTTGTGCAGAAAAGAGGGCATCAAATCAGTGAGTTACATGTTGTCTCCTAAATGTCTAACTGATGCAGAGGCCAAGAGGACACCAGTGAATCAGGTCCACTGAACCTGAGACACACTGTCTGAACTCTCAGCAAGGACATGCTGGGTTTAGGACAAAGCACCATTGGCCATTCATGATTTATGGACAGCCAAAAGCTTAGTCAAAGAAGGATCAAGAACTAATGGTGCATATACAACAAATTTGCCTTTCCCAGAAAGTCTAAATCTGGTCTGCAGAGTAGCTGCCTGTGCAGTGCAGGTATTTCTGCATTTGCTGTCTTCTCCATTTGTCTTTGATAGAAAATATAGAAACTGTAGCCAGCCTCTTGTTTTCTCCTTCCCATTCACATCTGGACTGAGTAGCAACTACTTCCCAAAAGACAGCAGAGACTGCAGTTCTTACTGGTCAGTGCACAAATGAGTACAAGGATGGAGTGACACCCCCTCTGCCTTCCCAGCTTTTTATATCTATGTGAGGCCATGCATAGGAGGAAGCATGAGGTGCAAGAATCAATAGCTATCTACAGATGCTGGTAAGCACTGAGGAGGAGCTTGGGCCTTCTAGCTTGTCCTGAATTTCCAGCAATGCGAATTCATTTTAATGTGCTAAAAACCATCAGAGGTTATCAAAGAGAATGGCATGTGTTTTCCCAAAGCTCATGTGACAGGCTATCTGTCCCCTTTACACACTCTGTGAGCACTTGCACCCACAATCAGGTAAAACAGGTCATAAAGAACAAGCGACTGATGCTCCCAGAGTGATAAGCTATTGTTTCTTCAATAGGTATCCGCCCATATACCCATACCACAACTTCTACCTCAGGTTTGCTGCAGCAGATTCACACTGCAGGCTTTTAAACACAGATCCTAGAGCATAACCAGAGACTGAGAAGAAAGTTTTAACTTTCATAGAGCTCTGGCTAGTAAGTGCTAGATCCTGACCACCACATGGCAGGAAGAACACTGGACTGAAAAGTGCCACAGAGGCTGGATTGATGAAAGGGCTAAATTGAAGGCCAAGGACATTGCCTATTTCAGTACACCCAGATGATACTCTTAAGAAGCAGTGAAGACCCCACAGCAATTACTACCACACTAATTTAACACATATAAATGTATGACTGAAACCCTACTTATATTTCCAAGCCAGTTGACCAAAAAAGACAACTTCTGCTCAGAAAACCCTGGATTTTGTATGCAGGTCATGTCGTGGCTGTGGACAGTGCTGCCACGCTGAAATAATTTATGCCATCCTTGTTTTCAAAGAACTTCTGCCGTAGAAACACACCATCCAGACAAGAGCTCCCCCAGGGAAATCAGTGCAGCCACACTTCCATTCCCCTTAGTTCATACCCTTATCTCTCCAGCAGCAGCTTGCAGGGAATTGTAACCTCTGACCCAGCGAGCCTAATACTGATGCTCGCACTTGAATGTCTGGAGAATATTAACAGTGAAATAACAGGTTGCATGTGGAACAGGCACAAGATGAATAGTACTCCAGAGCTGGCTTTGCTCCCATATCACAACCACACTAAAGCTCTTCAGAGCTTCATAAATGCCTGCAGAGATAGCTTTTTTCCTCATTCACAACATGAGGCTGTTTATTTGCAGATTTCCAATATTTACAAAGTAGAAACATCATTGGTTTTATTTCTAGCTTTGATATCATTATAGATGGACACCTCTGGCACTTAAGTAACATAATTTAACTTTTAATTTGGCCTGCCTTCCTAAAAAAGTATACTTCAAATGCTTGTGCTGTTTGTTCAACTGACCATTAAGCCATTAGCTTCTTCATATTATATATTTTTCCCCCTAGTCACTAATTTCAGCCACATCTGCCAGAGTATAACTAAATAAAGGAGAAAGACTCAATCTCTGTCCTGTAGTGGGAAGTGGAATTAAAGCCTTTTCCGTCTTGAGGCAGCAGCCTAACAGTGTGTGTCCCTGCCCATGTCACTGGGGTGGAAATAAATGACCTTTAACGTCCCTTTCAACCCAAACCATTCTATGATTATGCACATATATAGGTTCAAGGCACCCACAGCACATGCTGCCACTCTCAGGCAAAGAGGCAAGAGATGCAGGAGTGTTCAGAGAACACGAAAGGAATTCAGTACATGGTTAAGGTGTGCTCCAGGAATGCAACACACCCATCTGCAGGAAACCAACCTTCATTAGCTCTGTGGATTGAGGAACAACTTGCTACTCCACACTTCATTGTCTCTTAACCTTACAGGTTAAAGTCTAAGCCATCTCTCTCCATACCAGGCCTAGAGGGGTGACTTTTTACCTAGGACTCCCTCCCTTCACTTTGTAGTTTAGTTAGCTCCTGTTGCCTGCACCTGATTCTGGTTTGGAAAAGTGTTCAGAAAGCACAGCACAGCATTCACCACTTTTCCAATAACTGCTGACACATGGGGCATTAATAATTGGCTTGAAGGAGCCGATGGCCTAAGGCACAGCTCCAGTAATCAATAAACCTTGGAACACCCTGTGCCAAGGTTATTTCTGCCCACAGAAATGAAATAGGGCTCAGGGAGATAACTTATTTAGCCTATTCATAAAAACATTTATGTGTCTAAGCACAAAGCAATGAAAACTAAAACCATGGTGTTAAAAAACAAGATAACATGATACGACATTTAAAAATAGAAGCAAATCTAACAAACAAGTACAGCCATTGGCTGTTAGCTACTGCTCTCCAAAGAAAGAATGGAAAGAACAACCAAGAGCAGATAAACACGCAATGGAAGAGCCCAAACTATTATGAATAAAATTTCTCTGTCCCTAAGCAACTTTTTGCATACTCTAAAATCAGCCAGAAACAGATATTCATGAAGCCCATTTTGGAGGTAATTTCACACCTGAAGGTTTGCAGCTGAGAAGGGTAAAGTAGGTGAAGATCAGGTATCCTCAGATAACCCCCAAAATCACAGCAGATCCAACTCAGCGTAATTCAAAACAGGACAGGTACTAGATATGAAATATTGAAATATTATGAGTTATTCACTTGGTGTTATTTGCTTATGGTGTTGCAGGATATGTGGAGAGCTGCAGCTACTTCAATGTAATACTAATACATCCTTCCCAGTGTTGTGAAGTTCTAAAGGAAAGTGAAGTGCAGCATATTTATAACTGGGAGATGTTATTTATTTCCTGACTATCTAATAGTTCAGAAAATATCACACATAGGAGATAAGCTAACTAAAGTCTGATGTCAGTACTTGCCACTATAGACGTCAGCGATGCTACAGCCAGGTGCTTGCTTGTGCTGTTTAATCTCTCTTTCTTCTGTATACCCTTTGAATGATATTACTGCAGGGGCATTGTAAGGGTGCTGGAGACTTTGGACATTATACATCCATGCACAGTGCTGTGCATGTGCAGACCTCTACAGAGTTGTGACAACTGTGAGGAATCATGTAGAAGTGTCCAGAATCAGGTTTGCTGTGGTTTGGCTACAGGATGCTTTTCAAACACCGTCCAGGACCTGGAACTGCAGCCTTTAAAGAGGAAGCATCTGTTTGTATTACTGACTATGGGAAAGCACAACTTTCCACCAGATCAGGATGCAGTTTTGCAGGGATACATTTGCAGTTCTCTGCAAAGGTTAAAAGATTTTCATCTCTTTTGAAATTCTTAGAGGTTTCTCACCTTCTTTTCTACTTGTTCTATCATTTCACGAGTCATCTTGATCATGAATGTACATTCTTTCATGGTCTGGAGGCTTTAATGAAACAGTCACAGGAATTACTTTGCACTCCTGTGATTCTACTAGTATACTAATGTACCCTTTTCAAAACATAGACGCTCTTCATAGGTCCCAGACCTGTATCACAGCTGCCTGCTAACAGCCCGAAGGACAACCTGCGCTTTTCCAGTTCCAGCTGGCACAAAAGCAATGCTGCAGATACACAGCCACCCTAGGTCAAAAGGGTGTAGTAGTAATTAAATTGCAGTTCTGTGCTGGAAAGTGGTAGTGTAAAAATGCCACTGTAGGCTTCTGTGTTTATTATGTTTCCTTGACTTCAGATGCAGTCAGTTTGCAGCTGAAAGAGTATCTCTCTTAACCTGCTTCTTTTGCCAAGCCAACGTGAATCAGTCAGGACAAGGTCCTTTCTTCATTCTCTGCATTACTACTAGCAGCAAAGGGCATAACTGGCCAAAATAGACCTTTAACACCACCAGTATCATCCTGTCGTATGAGAATTTAAGCTCAAGTCTGTCTGACCAGCCCAAACCCAGTGCTTCCAGAACTGTGCACTGTAGAAGGTTCTCCTTACTGTCACTGATGATGGCTCTGCAGTGATAATATGCAGGAACATATGCTTACTACTCACATCAACATATGAAACTGATAGAGGAAGGAAGCAGCTTTGATGGGCAAAAAGGTGCCATTTCAACACAGCCATTTTTCTGCCTAAGATGGCACTTTCTATGAGCTGAGGCCCTAGGGCAAATCACTTTATGATGATGGTAAGTGAGCTGAAAGCCAATCTCAGTCAGCAATAAAATGACAGGATAGGATTAAGAAAGAAATAAGTGGTGATCTATCAAAAATATGGAGTATTTTTGACGGAAGATGTGAAGTGGAAGCCAGAGGCTAGAGAGAAGGAAGTAATGAGGATGAAAAACTGGAAAACCGCAAGACTGACAAAGAAAGATGAGGGCATCTAAAAGGTTGTGTTGAGGAGAGCAAAAATAACAACTAGAAAATGAACTGTAAAAACAAGGAATAGTAAGTTAACTATAGAAGTAGAAGATAGAGATCATTAGAAACCAAGAGGATGAAGGAGACAACAGTGATAAAAGGGATCACAGTGACAAAAGAAGAAGAGAAAACAAAAAAGCGGAAAACTAGTCTTTGACACTTATCTTTCCATCACAGATAGTAATTTAATTATTCTAATTCATGCTCATAACCCATCGTCCCATTTATCTGAGCTCAGTCCTCCTCCCTGACTTTACACTTCAGCCATCTCATCTGAAAGAATTAAACAAAGCAAGCTCTGACCTTTTGTATGATCTCCCAGAGGTGTATTTGCATTGTACCAGAATAGATTTAACTGTCTGGCTGCTGCTGTCACTGCTGTCATTATATCATGATGATAACTTCCTAAAGATTAGATATAGAACACATTCTGCCTCGACTTATCCAGAAAGTGTATAAGTACAGTTCTACTCTATCTGGAAAGAGTTTTAATCTTCATGCATTCAAAGCTCCTCTGTAGCTGGTGCATAATACTTCAAACTGCTGGCTGGATTGTAGTTGTAGGCCATACACAACACTAAACTACAGTGGCACCATTTGGACGTTTCATGAGCAGATGAATGTTGTAAGTCAATAATACTTCGATTGCGTCAATAAATTGCTTCAAAAGTGCTTCAATACTTCAATAACAGGCAGCAGACAGTTGGATATATGTGGGGGGGGGTGAATGTCTGAAAATGAAGTTTCATACTCTCAAGAAGAAGCAGTTACTTGCTGCAACTGTTACAGGGTGGTTGTAAATTCTGTCAGCAATTGGAATAAGGTAATCGCACATCCTGAAACCTCTAACACAGACACATGAGAGAACCATCACTTAGGAGGCTGATCACACACTGTGCTTCGGCATAACAAGGTATTTAGATTGCGTTCCCGGAAAGAAATGGCCTCAAAGAAGTGGGCCTGGAAAGAAAATAAAGATCCTGGCTGGAGGAAACATGCTTAAAAGTGGGGAAAAACACTGCAGACCACGGAGCGCATGGAGGCAAATGCTAAGAGATGCTGAAGGACCCTGACCAATAATAGCTAAGTCAGGTAACTGTGAGCAGCTGCACTGCACAAACTTTCTGCCCAACCTTTCTGCACTGGCTGTGATCTCCCTGCTAGGAACAGGGAAGTGAAGCCCTTGGGAAAGCAATGCTGGGATGGGAGTGAGCGAGTGAGATAATCAAATAGAGCAAAAGCACTGAACTTACTGGTTCTTAAACAAACACCAGTCTCCAGATCTGCTACCGGTCATGGTTTACTCTGTCTCTCTTGTGACAGGGAATAAGGTGGGTACTTTTATAACGTGTCATTAGTTTTCACCATTCTTTGAGAACACAATTTCTTGCTACATATTCTCAGATTTTTAGCAAACTTCCCATGCAGTACTAATTTGTAATGTACCATAAATATAACATAAAAAATAACATCATAATCCTAATTCTATGTCATCGTAGAATTTATGGTCCTCTAAAGAGGACACAAATGACCAGTGCAGAATATCTTTATTACAGGTTGAGGTACATTTACATCCCCTTGTACCATCCTCTTTGCTTAATAATATAAGCTGGTAGACAAAAGGAAGTTCAGAAATTCTCTTCAATAGCAGTTGTGTTCTTGTATCTTTTACAAAAGAGATTCAACTGTCAGTAAATTAAATGTTACGTGCAAAATTACCCACTTTGTCTGTCTCCACATCCTTATTCCTTTTGTTAAAGATACTGTGGATTGTGATTCTCAGGAAACAGAACTCCTGAGTAGAATAGTAAGACAGAGTAACTCTTGAAAAGTTCACACTGAAAACAAACTATATTGTGGTCTAACTGTAGCTAAAACTTCAGTGAGAGGATCTCAGATGAATGTGAAATGGTGTCATGGTTGAAACTATAAACTTGTAATAACTCTATCCCAGCTGAAACCAGGACAAGTGGAAAAAAAGAGTTACCCTTACACCATGGAATGAAAAGCCCTATAATGAAACTACAAAGGTTATGAAGGAAGAGCAAAAAGTAGGGACCTGAGATAGTTTGAAAACTACATTAATTGTGGAAGTATACAATGGATTGACCTATGTAAATGGTGTACCTAAAAATATATCCACCCATTTAATAAATGTAAACAATTATGGGTGTAAGGTGAATACAAGAAACAACTTTTGTATTGTAAAGGAGGTCCCCGTATGAAGACAGGCTGAGAAATTTGGGGCTGTTCAGCCTGGACAAGAGAAGGCTGCGTGGAGACCTCATAGCAGCCTTCCAATATCTGAAGGGGGGCTATAAGGATGTTGGGGAAGGACTCTTCATTAGGGACTGTAGTGACAGGACAAGGGGTAACGGGTTCAAACTTAAACAGGGGAAGTTTAGATTGGATATAAGGAA
>JANHGB010044492.1:0-10709 GCA_026283785.1 Coracopsis vasa
GGAGCAAGCTGCTCTAGTGGAAGGTGTCCCTGCTCGTGGCAGGGGTTGGAGCTGGATGAGCTTTAAGGTCCCTTCCAGCCCAAACCACTCTGGGATTCTATTAAGTTTCTCACTTTGAAGTCCACAGCTCATCAGAACCAAACCCAACCACAAGCACCTACTACAGCAGCCACCTGAAACTGGAGGAGTCCAAACTCGAACCCATGATGAATCTCTACTTTTTAAATTGTGGCAGTAAGCCAAAACCCCTAAAACCAAATAACCCTCCCCAAAATGACATTCTTCAGCTATACAACCTGGTTAGTTCAATACCTTTGTCACAGGCTTGACAACATGAATTAATCAAAGCTAATAAATAGCTGCAACCACGTGTACCCAGTAGTCTTCCATCTGAGCACAGCTGCAAAGGCTTCTCCCTGGTATGCCCCTTACATCACACCTACAGTTATTAAGCACTGAGAAGATTTTAATCCTGGTTATTCCTCTCAGTTGAGTCATTACCAGAATATTTTATTGCCTTCCTGGAATGATTAACAGGAGTGACCTTTTCAGCATTTGGAAGGATCTTTACTGCATGTTAAGTAATACCACAATGGCTCCATTCTAAAAAGCCATTCTACCTAAATAATCCCTGTCAACAATGAATTTACCATTAAGAAAGTCAAATAAAAATACATAATTTGTAGCAGTTCTGGGGTTTATTCATTTGCCCTCTTTAATACCTTGCTCAAGGCAAGAACTATTGGTGACAAAACCAGTCACAGTCCCCACATCAATTTAACTTCAGTGCACGAAGCCAAACTCCCTTCAGCTACAAGAAGCTCCAGAGATCAATGTTTCAACATCACAAGATTCTCACCATTAAAGTTTCCCTGTTCCTACATCCTAAGAGACTCAGCAAGCCCTATGAAAGATCAGATGACCATAACACCCCTCCAAAACCAAACACATCTCTATTGCCTCTTATAAATGAACTAATAAATAAATGGTACCCCCCAACCACAACTGTACCAGCACGTATCAGCCATAAAGTTACTTGAAGGAGCTGTCTGCCACCAGAAAAGGCTGACTGAAGGGTACTGAACAGCTCTGAAACTTTAAGTGATCATTGCCATTTCCTTTCACTCAGATAAAATTACCTGTAATTTCTGTGAACAGCTCTCCCTCAGAGTAGAAATACCTACGCAATCGTTACAAGCTGCAGGATTCCCAACCCAGGGCTTTATGTCAAATGGGGAATATCAGATAATTGCCTACACCAGGGTCTCACTGAACTGAAAAATAAAAAGCTATTTCCAATTGCACCATACTGCTGGCTTTGGAGGTTTCTCTATTACTTTAAACCCCAAAATGCCCTCAAAATGCAACTACTTGGAAAGGTGATACACGTCACCATGCGCTGTTCTGTGAGGCTCTGAAATTCTTTACTTGGCTTTGAAATCCCAAATTTACATCCAAAAATGTACATCCAAAACCACTGATCAAGAGAGCCAGGCTATCTGCAGCTCTGAAAAGCATTTGTATTAATGTCTGCTTCTCTCAGTGGAGGCAAAGTGCTCCTGAACATTAACATATCTGCTTTCATCCCTGTCCCTATCAGAGATTTACGTTTCTCCTTCTTATCTCTTTTTAACCTTTATCTGTGGTAATTGTTCCTGCTAAATCTTGTTAATTAAGATTTCAAGCTCATCAGGGAAACATCTTCCCTTTTGTTTTCCAGTCTGCATCATGCCTGGCACAAGTACAGCATCAAAAATGCATCAGATACCTCATCCAACAAAACCACTGCACAGAACTACACAGTGGAGACATGGAGGTCCTGAAGTCCACTTGGGTGTTGATATCAAAATGCTTCTGCTCATATAGTTTCTTTTATTCTATAAATTATTTTTTTATTATATAAATTACTAATATAATCAGCTTGTTGCTTCTGGTGAGAGACTTTAATATTGACTATTAAAGCGATCTATCAGAATTAAATCATTCTCTCTTTCAGCCAAGAGCTGATGCCCTTCCAAGGGTCATAGGCTTATCACAGCATCCCCTCCCACCACATTAACTTCCCACTTTGGTCCTTGTTTTGCTAAGTGCTGTGTATTTATTCCCTTTGTCTAAGGCCCTGGAAGCTGGCTTTCAGTCTGGGTTCATGAATTAGTGACGCTGAATTATTCAGCAGCTATTTAACCAAATGCTCTACCAAAAGCCCCAGTTGCTGTAAACCTAATGAAAATACATTATAGATGCTATTTTTCTCTATACAGCACTAAATACTACATTTTTCTTTGAAAGATTCCTTTAGGCATCACTTGCTTTTTCCTGAAGTGATACCAGGATAAAAGGCACATTTAATAATCTGTTTCAGTTTCTTATCTTCCCTTGCCTTGAACCATTAATATAAGTGAAAGCAAAAACGTAACTCAGCTTGTTATCTTTGCAAAATCAAATACATTAGACAGGGTATTATTTGCCTCAGGCAATGCCATTTCGAGTTTGTATCACTACTACCCAGGACCATTCCATTTGCAAAGAACAAAGTGTGGAGTTGACAATGAGTGCTGCCATTCATTTCCAACGAGCAATTGCTCCTTCACCAAGAAATCAGCTTCCACCCCAGCACATCTGAATGAGCAAACCTGGAGTGTTTATTACATAGGAAGTATTTTCCGCTGAAGTCTTGAAATAATAGGAATGTATTGCTCTTTCCCTTCAGATTAACAACAGAAATCAGAAGCTAACCAAGATCTGTCTTGGGAGAGCGATTTTAACAACTTAGAAATTAGATTTCTAACAAAGAAACACAGTTTGGATGAGAGTCACTAAATAAGAATAACAACCAACTAAATGCCTGTGCTTTAAACCTCCAGGTTGACTGTTCCAAATGCCACCCGCTCTGGGGACAAGCTGCTCTGCTGTTGACAGCATCTTTGAACATCTAGTCACGTATCCCAGACAACTTGAAAACTTAATGCTATGGTTTTGCAAATTTTGACCCATAAAATGCATCATTTGAAGATCTGTGAGCATCTGCCTTATGTTGTCATGCACACAACTTCTAATGAGTTTTTACAACATCAGGCCTACGTATTTTAGAGCTCTTCCATACTCATTATTTGCACAGTCAATAACTCAGCACCCAACACTGTGCTTGACTTACCTCCCACACTGTTTTCTTGCTCTATCTCCCTTCAGCATAGAAGCAAGATTATGGTTTCTCAATTTTGTTGCTCCTCTGAGATTTACATTACAAGGGAGAATAAGTCAAGCAACAAAAAGCCAGGTCTGAGTGATGAGAGTGATGGAGGTGATGGTGGCTGAGTGACCTAGATCAGGATTGACAGGAATACTCTGACAAAAACACAATTGCCATCTCAAGCCACTGAGAGAAATTGTAACTTCTCCCACATCTATTATTACAGAATAAATCCATGATCTTAATGTCATAATACTTTTCAAGTTTCATTAATTTAAGTCCTTTCAATCCAATCTAAGTTATTTTAAGTAATGATTAAAAACAAACCCATCTTTCAAGTCCACCTTGGGGCTATTTGGAGCGAGTACACTACAAAGGGAATAGGCTGTCAAATACTGTTAGCAGTTATGATGTCAATCCTAAACAATACAAATATAGAATTACAGACTGGTTTGGGTTAGAAAAAAACCTTAAGATCATCCAGTTCCAACCCCCTGCCACAGGCAGGGACGTCTCACACTAAACCATGTCACCCAAGGCTCTGTCCAACCTGGCCTTGAACACTGCCAGGGATGGAGCATTTACCACTTGTTTGGGCAGCCTGTTCCAGTGCCTCAGCACCCTCATGGTAAACAACTTCTGCCTTATATCTAACCTGAACTTCCCCTGTTTAAGTTTTAACCCGTTACCCCTTGTCCTGTCATTACAGTCCCTAATGAAGAGTCCCTCCCCTGCATCCCTATAGCCCCCCTTCAGATACTGGAAGGCTGGTCTGAGGTCTCCACGCAGCTTCTCTTCTCCAGGCTGAACAGCCCCAACTTTCTCAGCCTGTCTTCATAAAGGAGGTGCTGCAGCCCCTCATCATCTTTGTGGCTTCCTCTGGACTTGCTCCAACAGCTCCATGTCCTTACGTTGAGGATACCGGAACTGCACCCAGTATATGGTCATCTTGACCCCTATGAATCAGGAATAAATTACCACAATTCTGGTGTGTTGGAGGTTTAAGTTAGCCAAGTATTTTAGTTGATGTACTCAGAGCCATGGTTCTTTGTGTAGCAAATAATGCCAGTTTTCTGTCTGTCCACTTGGGCAGCAAGGGAGAGTGAGGGTGAAACAATTGTCTAACTGATACCATATTACCTGGAAATAACAATAACAGAGAAATGGGATGTAACTCAAAATATTTAATAGATTTCAGACAAAAAATGTTAGAAATGCAGCTGAAATCATATCTATTTATCTATTTGTATAAAGCATGCACTTTTCTCTCAGTAGCGACCTTTAGACTATGCAGTTGTTTTTTTCCTCATCGATTTTTCTTTCAGTATAATACACGTTTATTTCATGAACCTAATTTTCTATGAAGTTAGTGGCAAATACTTCTCCATGAAAACATACGAAGAAACCATTAGTCTGAAGACCTAAAGAGCCATTAGTTAAACTACGTAGAACTGCACTAATAAACAAATACCAGATTAATCTTTAGTGTAAACCGCAGGAACATTCATAACATAAGCTTGGTTTCAATATGAATGGGTCTTGCATTGCTTTGTAAAGAAGCAGTTGATGGCCTGATGTTGATGAGCTCACCACACACAGAACATGGACTGGCACTGGGAAGATGGAGAGTAGTAAGATCAGAATGTTTGCTAGTAATTCTTTTAAGGATGAAAAATGGCCCAAATGTGAAATTGTGCTCACACTGAAATTAATGATAAAACTCACTTTGCATTCAGGGGAGCAGAGTTTAATAGTATTGTAGTATTGGTAAACATGGTATTCCATAAAGCACAATTATGAAGATTATGTGAAAACCTTTTTCAGTGGAATCAAACACAAAAGCTAGATTTGTGTGTATGCAGAGAGAAATGATTGCTTTGTAATACCCATCCTATTTAAATCTACTTGGATAGAGCTATTCAGTGTTTAGCACTTAGTTCTGTGCAGTGTAAAATGCTGGTGCTTTTGCATCTTATCTAAACCTCTTCTGTCTACAAATCCAGACTATAAATTATCAGCAGCCAACCTGTTCCTGTGGCATTCCCATTCTTTGTGCTTCTGTGCAGGTCATGCACACTGTGAACACAGGTGGGGAGTGCGTCATTATCTGCTCTGAGATAGGAACAGCAAAGTCCTGAGCACAGCAACTCTCCTTGGCCCTCCTGAAACCTAAGAGCACATAAGAGCAAGCAGAAGGGAGCAGGGAATGAAGTCCATATTGTTTGCTTTTATTTTGGGAGGCTTAGCTTTTCCAAAGTGTATGCCAGGCATGGTGAAATTACTCTTTTCTCTCTCTAACTCTATAAAACCAGTAGTTGCACACAGGCAATCAAAGCTATTTATTTGAGCACAACAAGCAGACAGTTATTTTTTGGAAAAAGATACTTGCAGGCAGATTTAGTTGTTACCTTAAGAAACACTTCCAGGGAGCAAGGCAGCTGAGCCTGGGTTGACAGTGGTCTGTTTTTCCTCATCCTGATGAGTCTAGATCAGTGGGTAGTCTGACCGTTAGGTCAAACATGTATTAAGGGCAAAAATTGACAAAGATTATACTAGAACAAGTGATTTACCAGCTGTGCACAGTCATTGTAAGCACCCCGAGTTGGTTGTTATTAGTGTGTAATGGAATAGCTGTGGACAGCAGGGCTGGAAAAGCTGAGGGGCAGATTCACTGTGGTGGTAAAACACTGAAACTACATTGAACAGGAGGAGTTGCCTCTCAGTTATTTTAGTGTTTTGTTTTGTTTCATTTTATTGTGGTTTTGGCCAGACAATCTGTTGCTGTCTAACAACTTCTGAGCCTGAATCAGCTCTTTATCTGCCTTCCTTCCATTAATAAATTTTGAAATCCCCATTGAGATTATATCCACAGCCTTAATGGCCCATCTTCTTAATGGCACAGGCTATGAACTAATGTCTTAAAATCGTTTTATAATAATACAATTTCTTTCCATTCACTACCATTTGCCATTTCGAGTGATTTTGGTACACCAGAAAGCTATGATAAATGAGTAACTTTAATGTACTTCAGGATATGTTTCTTGCACCATTGTAACCTTTTTTCTGAGGCACAGCTAAGGGATTCTGACTTCATGTTGAATAAAGTATCCAACATATGTCTTTATATTTAAACATATGGCTCCATTCTGATATCCCTTGTGAATCCTAATGCTTGTGAAGCATAAAGCAGTCTTCTGCAGAAATGGTTCACTAAATCTAAGTTTACCTTTTCCTTGCCAGCTTCATGGAGAAGGGCCTGGCCTGACATCAGTTTGCTTTGAAACTGAACATAGATGTTGGAAGGTTTTAAAGTACGTGCGTAACTCTGTGCAGCTTCACTTTCTCTTAATTGCAGTCTTGTGTTTCTTACAGAGGCTTTACCACAGACCAGTATCAGTAGTACCCTGTGTAAACCACCATTCCTTTGATGGCATGCACAGAACCAGGCAAACATGGATGGGATTACAGGTTTCTTTGAAGACAGAATGCACCATTACTTACACAAACAGTGTGATTTCAGAGAAAGCAACACAATGTTTCATTTTCATTCATCTCAAATCACGTTGCTACGCCTTGAAGTATTCTTGAAGTATTCCAGAAATCTCTTTCACTATGCAGTAAACCATAGAAAGATTTACACATGCCACCAGCCTTAGCTTTTTCTTGACAGTTTGCAGATACCAGTTTTTCTTTTGTCTCTTTTTGTTCTTTAACTTTCCTAAATCCCTTTTATGAATGAAGTGTGGCACTTTGGATAACTATTATTTAGGAGAAAGTCTCTCTAGTGGTATAAGGGATATTATTTGATGTTATAAAGACTAAGACTAACCCTAGTGAGAAGAGTCACTGAAACAAGAGCTCCTCATTGTTAGCTGTGTGGGATTTTCACCTTTTGGAAGAGATTAGCTGGAATCTATTAGCAGCTGGGAGCACATGAGGTGTAATCAGGTAACAGGCCACTTGGATAACCGTTACCCAAATGTTTTCAAATAGCCTGTGCAGAGTAAGGCATAGAGGCAGGAGCAGTTGGAGGAAAAGCAAGCTGTTGAGAGAAATAAAGTAAAAAGGCCGTGTCTGAGATAGGTGACAGAGTGTGAGGAGCACTGAGTGTTTTGATGGAGAAAACCAGCCAGTGAATACCTGCTTATTACTCAGACATATGACTTTGGCTGAAAGGAGCTGGTCTGAATTGCTTTCACAGGTAATTCTTAGGCTGCACAAGTGGAAAATACAGTGGTGTACTCAGCAACTGCAAAGTAAATGTCTGTTCTACACAGAGCAAAAGTATTGCATCTCGTTCCTTGTTAAATACTCAGCAGTGAAATACTTCTGCTTCTGATGGCCTGGAGTGTACAGACCTAGTGGGGGAGTAGCAGTGCTTTAAATTCATAGAGGAAAATAGCAGGTCATTTTCCTCCAGCTCCTTCAGACTCAAAAGCATTGCTAGGCCTGGACTTAGAAAGTGCTTAGTGCCACAGGTTTAACTTCCAGATCCAGGCATCTTAACAGGATGTCAAAATGAGGCAGTTGGATGCTTCCTCTAACAACAATCTTTGCCTGCTTGAGCGCTGTTTTGTATGACCAAAAGCCTGTTAATCATCCAGCTGAGTTCTTCTTCAATTAAAGGACTCTACAGAAGGAAGTGGATGAGGTTTTAGGTACCAAATGATGTGAGTCATGCAATTCGGGTTGCATATTTATTACTGGTTATATTTTTCCTGTTGCATTAAAAGGCAAGACAATTTGGCAGAAAATAAACACCCCTGTGTTCCAGCTGTTCTTCAGCAATTAGAGGGGCTGGGGGCAGCTGGGCTTAGATTCTGAGTGATGCCCAATTTACCACTGTCAGTCCGGTTGCATTCAATATATTGAACAATCACGATTCCGGATACACTAATAGCGCACTGCACCTTCAACCCAGTCGTGCTCATGAATTGACATGGCCACACTGAAGGATTTGGTCACGTTCCGTGAGAAAACTATTGCAATCAGCTACTTAAACAGTGCAGTTTATTGAAGCAAAGCTGCAGGTTCTTATGGATTCCCCGTGATAAATACACTGTCTGCAAAAGGCACACGCAAATAATAGGGTTGTGAGTTGTACAAACCTGTGACAAAGTTATGAATAACACAGCCTGGCTTCAAAATTTAAAAGTAGAAAGTGACTCTGTATAGACATTCCTAGTTTTCCTGGGGAAGCACTTGATACAGTGCAAGTCTTACCCAAAGGCATCCCTATGGGGGGCAAGGGGGAAAGAAAGGTCCAGCCCATCGACCAGTCCCAGGAGTCAGAGGTAATCTGCTAATGGAATCTTCCTTGACTTGTCCATGATGATGTCTTCCCTGATATTCGCCCTTCCTTGGGTCATTTTTATACTATTTTTCACCTTCAGGGTGGAGCTTGAGTGACTCTAGTCATACATACCTTTATTATTATTGGTGTAAAGTTCTCTCACTTTGCTTTTAAAGATATACCAAAAAGAATTCAAAGAGCATGCTCAAAGAGGGGTGGTCTTGCCTTGGAGGTGGGTAGCATTGGAGATGGAGGCGTGTTTTTGTATTAAAATGGATTATAATGAAGCAAAGTTCACATAAAGGACAACATTTTGTCAAAAGATGACAGACTGTTGGCTCGGGGTAGCAAGTATGCAGCTTACCAGTCCTTATCAGTTTTCAGTACCACCTAGTTCCCATCTCTGCTTGTGCTATGACAGAGCATGGCTACAGAATCGCCACTCCACCCCATCCTACATCAAGCAATGCTGCCACGGGAACCACTGTGGAGTGCATTCCTTGCATACCAGGTGCAGTTGTCCCTTACCCTAAAAGTCTGTTTAATCTCATACCTTTCTGTTATGTGTGAACAATGCTGCATTTTCAAAGACAAGTTTAATTTCTAAATCATGTTCAGTAATTATTCCACAGGTCTCCACACAGATTCTCTTCTCCAGGCTAAACAGCCCCAGCTTTCTTAGCCTGTCTTCATACAGGAGGTGCTCCAGCTTGTTGTATTTCTGTGTTTAGTTTTGCATCTCTGTGGGCAATATTCTCTCTGGAAACTTGAAGAGGAAACTTAAAACATGAGCCTGATGATGGCTGATTTCAGCTACAGTGCAGAAATAGAGCTGCTCACTGGTGACCATGCGCATGACCTTCATATACCTAGTGGCTTTCATTAGCCATCTGAAAACTCCTCAGCTCTCTCACTGCTAGGTAAGAAACACAACCCAGGAGGCTTTAGAATGGGAAAGAACAATCACATTCTTTAGAGGAGAGAATATTCCATCACTTTCTCAGGAGTTAGTGATGTGAGAAAAATACCTCACTCCCAGAGATGACTGTTGTTTGTATGCCAGTCCAACACCCTTATGTCACATGAAGCAAATAGTGATGATGCAGGATAAATTGTAGGTGCCCCTTCTCAGCCCTGTGTTCAGAATTGCATAGGCAGTTTAGGAGAGAGAAAATCTTTCCCAGGTGTGAAATCTGATAATGCATAAGACTATAGCCCCATCACGGACCTCTGCAGTGCTGGGCAGCCTGCACCAAGCTCAGGCAGGTATGGACCTACAAATAAACTCAAGTGTTCCTGGGCTCCAGTACTAGGGCTGTGCTCTCTGGTTTCAGTGGGAGAGAGGTGCTTGATGCTTGGGAGAATTTCTTTTATTTGCAGCTTTATGTGATTACCCTTTAGAAGTCTGGCTCTGACACTTGCTAAGTCAGTTTATCCGGCAGAATACCTTGGATGGTTGTTTTATGTGTGAGCCATGGCTGCAGTTGGGGTGGGAAGAAGCACCTGGACTGTGCAAGTGGAAAATGCAAAAGGAAAAGAACCTCCGTATTTCAGCCTGGCACAACTCATCCCTATGGTTGTCAGAGCTGTTACCCACAATATCTCTTGCACAGGAGGAAATGAGTGAGTGACTTCTGTCACTGGAGTGTGCCTCACTAAAAGGCGTCTAAGGGCATTTCTGTAGCTACACAAATATACTCATAGCAGTGGCTGGGTTGTCATACTACTTAGCGAGAAACTGGATTTGTTCTTTTGCCCTGCACTTAGTGCCTAAATGCCATCTTCTTTCCTCACTCACGTATGGTAATTAGAATATAGCTGTCCCTTGGCAACAGGGCACTGCCTACAGACCTTGAGGGGGAGGTAGTTTGATAACTTGCTAGGGTAGAGACTATAAGAGCTTCTTGCATGCTTATACATTTCCAATCTTTCTGTTCCCCCCCTCTTTTTTTCTTTTTATAAATGAGACATTATATCCACTGGTGTCATCACTATCAATCTGAATCTGTCAAACCCTGCCATCAGTCAACACACTTGTTCCTTTTCTTATTTATTAAGTGGAACACTAAAAACACAGAGAATGAAATCAGACAGCTCTTCTTAGGGGATAGCCAGAGTCTGTAATAAGTGAAAAGAGAGTGTTGTACATCTGTCACTGAAGCTAAAAGGACTGCAGTGGGAGTAGGACAGGACCAGATATGTGAGGACAAAGGCACTGAGGTGAGG
>JANHGB010044494.1:0-24095 GCA_026283785.1 Coracopsis vasa
CACAGGGGCTTGGAGCAAGCTGCTCCAGTGGAAGGTGTCCCTGCCCGTGGCAGGGGTTGGAACTGGATGAGTTTTAATCCCTTTCATCCCAGACCAGTCTGGGATTCTCTGATGGCTTCAGACTTCCTGTACCCAAAACCTCTCTAAGATGAGTTTGCTGCTAGCTGTGGGAAATTACTCCCGGTAATTCCTTTCCACAGATGTCAGTGGTAGCTTCGTGTTGCACAATGCCTTGGGCAGAGCTTCAACACCCAGGGATATATCCTGGAAAGATAAAATGATTTCTCCCTCCTCCGGCTCCTGCGCAGAGGGATCTTCAACACGTTCCCTGTCTGTTTTGTTAAGAGAAAATGTCATTTAGCTGGACAGATGTAACAGAGTGTAACAGAGCTGCAGCAAGCCAAATGTGGGGCCATGCTGGTGTAGGATTTGTCTTTCCTTGTGTGCAAGTAAGACCACAAACGGGAAGACCTTGGGATCCAGGCTGTCGTGCATGTGTAGGAGCTCAGGAAAGAGGTGAATGGTGAGATTCCTCAGAAATCCAAAGATTTGCTCATCTATATTAGTGAAAAATGGTATTCTTAATCCCACTCAATTTCTGCTGAATCCAAGCCCTCGCCTGTATCTCACTCTGCTGCTGGCAAACCCACAGCCCATCATCTGCCTCCTTTTAGGTGCTTACCTATGGATCCAGTCATAGTTCAAACTGGTGGAAAACTGGTCTCTAGCTCTTTAGTGTAGCAGCAGCAAAACTCTATTGCTCAGATATTGGAAGTCTTCATCAAAGTTAGTAGCCAGTCTGTCTGTCAGCCGGTGTTGCTCTGCCTGCTCTGGGGCAACCTGCCAGCCGGGTTGTCTGGTCAGCTGGAGACGTTGTGTTTCAGGCTTTGCAGTGTGAAGCAGCCCTGAGGCTGGCAAATTTTACTACCACCCATTTACTACAAACCTATTTGCAGGTTGCTCAGTGCAGGGATGTGACGCACATTCCATATCCCTACCTACTCCTTGATAGGTTTTGGAGGCCAGAATACCCCAGCTGTGTTCTAGCACTGTTGGAGTCAAACATTTGAATACCTGTCTCTCTGAAGCACCCGCTTCTGTGATAGATCACCCTTGTTTTTCCACGTTCAGAGCAGACAGCACAGCTCAGACACACCAGAAAGCCTCGCTCCGAACTTAGAGCAGTGTAAGAGAGCCAAGCTGAGGCCAGTGGTCTGTCAGCAGCTAGTCCAGCTCGGGAGGAGGCAGGAAGAGGATTTGCTGTCAGCTTCGTGCCAGTGACAGCACCGCGATGTTTCTTGCTCTAGATTAATGTGGGAGAAGGTCCTTGCCGACAACCCCTGCAAAACAGTTCAGCTTCAAGTGGAATTACAGTGGGCCTTTTAGATAAGTATATTTTTGCCAGCTGATCCCCAACAGCACTCCCAGTGGTGGGGAAAGCTGAAACTATTACTGTAAATACAAAAGGGAAGACATACTTGGCATCCCTTTACATTTGAGCTGGCTCAGAAGAATGTCTGCGTAGCTGTTCCACTGCCAAGATGGATTGTAGTCAGATAGTACACATTGCAAAGGAACCAGAGCACACACTGAGATCTGTTGGGGTTTTTTTAACAATAGTTTATTTGTGTTTCAAAGGGATAGTTACAGGAATCCAGATCAATATGCTTGTCCAGAACTGTGCCTTCCTATTTTAGGGCCTGGATGAATAGGAGGTTACTTGAGTTCACATGCATATTGAGGGATCGGGGCCGGCGGTATTGCAGCCTCTCAGGCTTGTTACTTTTCCTTTTGAAAATGAACGTGAAAGAGCTGCAGGACTGAAGTTGCCATTGTTCTGGTTCGGAGAGGTTTATTTTTCCCCAACAAAGTCCATGTGGTGTTGCCCATTGTGAGGCTCTTTATGGCCGGTGAGGTCGTGTCTCAAAAGGAGAAGGGAGCACTCCCTATCCAAGGTGTTTAAATAGACTTTGGTTGAACCATTTTAGATGCGTGTCATAAGAACGTTAAGGTTTGGACTGAATCAAACCCTTCTGAAAGGGAAGGAAGAATTGTGTCTTTCAGTTAAATGTTCTGATTTTCTAAATGGAAGATTCTAAAACTGCAACTTTGCTTTGATAAAAATATGGTCAGTGTTTCCCAATCCTCAGTTTGGAAACCATCTGTATGTTTTCATGGTTTCAGCACTCTATCCCACCTGTTGGGACCAGAAAAAGCTGGATTTGGTTGCATGGGACTGGAAAAATGACGTCTGGTTGGTTCTGTTTGTGACATCTTTTGAAATGCTGTTTCAGACAGTAAAGGCTCAAGAATTAGACTTGTAATTGCTTAGAAGATCTTGGTCGATGATCTGTTTTTTCTCTGCTGACCTTTATATTTTTAAGGCACACAGGCAAAACAAGAGTTTGAATAGACATGGATACTTAGATGCGCAGGGTAAGAGGAAGATCTTTTCGTCTATAGAATCTTAAGCCCTTAAGATTTATAGCAAGTGATAGACTTCTGAAAGCTTTGAGCAAGCGTGTACCACTGCACTGGGCTTTGAGGGCAAAATTGTCCATCACTTGAGCATTTATGGTATCCAGCTGATGATGGATTGTGCTGCTCATGCTTTGAATGGTGCCACTGCATTTTTTGTGGAGCGTAGACTCAACAAAGTATATCAGCAGACGGATCCAGTTTCTTCTGAGTTTCAACCTATGACAACTCTCTCAACACGCACTGGTCTCCGTTGATCCAAGGGGCTATCTTGACGGGCACGTTCCAGCACAGCAGTGCTTCAGAGTTCAGATTCCAGTGTCATCTGGCACATTTCTGATATCTCTGGCTTTAGTGATGACATCCTGTTACATGAAGAATTTTGGCTGGTGCATGGTGTTCTCCTTTGAGCTGTTTTGCATAGCTGAGGAAGACACCATCCTGGCTGCGTCAGTGTAATTTGCAGCAGTGTGTCTGGTCTTTGCTGAGAGAAGGGCTTCTTTCATCTTGGCTTATTTTTAGCCATCTTTTTATTCCTTCCACTGTGTGTTTGTGCAGTCGCCTAGCACGGAAGGTGGGGCAGTCACTGATGGTGGCACTGTTGGAGGAGCAATAAGCACAGTGGCTGTCTCAATGGAAGGCAAGAGAAAGAGTTGTGGTTCAGCAGGGATTTCACAGCCCTTGCTCTTAATGCATTAGAAGGTGAATGATTTGGAAGGTTCTAAAAAGGATGTGGAACATCATCTTCTGTTTGCCACTGATTTTGTTGGTTTGTTTTTACCTGAGCTGATGGGATGGGGGAAAACTCTTCCTGGACACCCCAGCACTATGAGGGGAAGAAATGGGTTTTATATCCTTTAAGGCAAGATTTCCACAAAGGCATGAATTAGGAACCAGGCATAATTGCGGGGGATGTTTTGAGTGCAGAGCTCTTCCCAGACCCAGGCCCCTTTTAAAAGCAATGTTCAGCATGTTTCTGGCCCCACAGAATGAGGGGACTGGTCCATCACTGCTGTGATGAGAGGGACTAAGAGAGTACGGTCCAGAAGACGCTTGCACAATCCTTCCTGGCCCTGGCTAGGACTTGAAGTCCCTTGTTGTCCTGAGCACAGTAGAAAACTCTGCACACTGACATTGCCTTGCAGATAACTGGCTGGGAATGGATTTCTTCAGGGCTTACACTCCACCTCCACCCACACTTGCAGTCCCAGAGTCACCAAAGAAAGTTTAAAAATACTGTGCCAAATGTTTGCTCAGTGAATTTGTGAAGCCTTTTTTCTGTTTAACCCCTGTTTTGATTCTTGGTTTTGTTTTGTCTGTCATCCCTCCAGAAAGATTTCCCTTCTGGGAGATGATCCATGCGAGTTGGATGTGTAGGAGACTCATACAGAGACTGCCTTAGCAGTAGTCACCTTGCAAGTACTCCCATGCAATGTTTTTTCTCTGCACACGTTGGTGATCTGGGAGTTTTATTTAGCACTTTTTGATGGGAATCAAATCAGGGTTGGATTTTAACATCTCTTGTAGAGAGGGACTGCACGGCACAGACTGCATTGCAGGGGAAAACACCCAGCACGTCATGTGCCTGCTCGCTCCAGGTTCTTCACTTGGTTCTTATGTTCTTCAAGTCAAGGGACCAGCCTCTATTTGCCTCTGTTGAGGGGTGAAGTCACTCAGCCAGAGGGGTGACTAAGAGTCAAAGTTCTTGTTTTGGCATAACAAGAGTTATGCTTTGCACAGCTTTTGGAAGAAACAGTGGGCTTCCATGTTTAGCACCTCTGCAGCATGATGCCATGAAATCCATGTGCCAAGTCTGCCTGCACTTCCAGTTGAAAAGTGGAAGAGGGGAGGTTACAGCTTCTAGTGCAGCCCAAGTCACTTAATCAACCCCCCACCTTCAGGGGCTGAGAAACTTGGGACATGCTTCAAGGTCAGGCTGGATGGAGCCTCGAGCAACCTGGTCTAGTAGAAGTTGTCCCTGCCCATGGCAGGGGATTGGAACTGGATGAGTTTTAAGGTTCCTTTAAGGTCCTTTTCAACCCTAAGCACTCTATGAGTTCAGCTCCCGTTGCCTCTTGGATGTAGAGGATCACAGTCTGTCCCAGCAGTGGTCCCCCACCACCGGAGTGGTAGAAATGCAATAACTTTGATGTACAGTCAGCATTTCTCTTAGGAAGTTTATAACCTGTTCATTTATCAAGAATTTCAATGTGTGCACGGCTGGAGAGGAATCAAAGCAACAGATTTATTCCTTTAGGAGGTGGGTTAATCCTGTTTCAGCAGTTCCTGGGCAGGGGTAGGTACAGGAGAGCTGTTTCTATACATCCAAAGCAGGAGCACACTGTGAGGTGCATTCAGAGGAGTTTCACCTCAGCACGCATGGCTTCCTTAGCAAGTCTGCTCTTCAGCATCCCAGGAGAACCCCCAAACAAATTACCAATTACACTTTGTGCTTTAATTAAACAGAAAGGTGGGCATATGCTCCAGCAGCGCTGTGAGCCACAGCGTTAAATAATGTTTTCAGTGAGTCAGCAAATTGGGGCACCGCTTGCTGCCTTTCTTCACATGTTGGTGATTCCCCTGGGAATGGTGGGCTTGGTGTCTTCCTAACCTGCTGCAAGAGAGGTTTTGAGTCTTGGGGATGGTGTGAAGAGCCTTGAGTATCTGTTGAAGTCAGAGGGAGCCCCATGCTGTTAAGGGTTTGCTAGGAGATGCTCAGAATCCTACAGCATCTGAGTCCTGTATGTACGACCTGATATTAAAGCAAGGAGCGTACCCAAGATTTGTGCCACAGAGGGAAGCATTGGCAACATGACAGGAGCCCAAAGGTTGTGCTTCATTTGCATATGTATTTGCATAATTGCAAATGCATGAGATGCACGTTAATAATCACTCTTGCATCTTTATCATTCTCAATGAGTACAGAGACAATTTCTTGCTCTCTGAGTTCATCAGCAATAAAAACCTGCAGTGTCCTCATTCCGTAATCGCGGGGAATTAGGGACACCTTGGGAGGGACGTGGGTTTTCATTGTCTTGGATGTGCCTGCCCTTAAATCTGTAGTCGATAAAATTAAACTCTGGACTAGTTCTGGGCAAGAGAAACTACCTGAAGGGAAAAGTTCTTTGACACTTTTATGCTAGTGGGGATACTTTGAGGACCTAAAAAAGCTGACATTTGAATCCCATTAATTTCACTTGACGTTCCAATGCCTCTTGCTCTGTTCAAAGCCTCGGCAAACCCCTATGGGACATGCCCAAGAATGAGTGCAGTTCTGGTTTTGTGTTCTGTGTAAGGTCTTAGTGGGACTGACTTAGTGTGGTGTGTTGGATGAAGCTGGTTGCTCTAGATGTCAGATGTCTAGATGTCAGGTACTAGATGTCAGATGCCTTGATGTCAGATGGCTATGTCTAGGTGTCAGATGTCAGATACTGTTTCTGCCACAAAGACTTTACTTCTCAAGTAGGTAGAACATGAAAGGACTGGAAGAGGGAATGCAGAATCAGAGAGGTTTGCATATGAGAAAAAGACCAGCTTGTCTTTTTGTACCCTTATCAACTGAAATTCTCTCATTCTCAAGCCTATATTTGCTTTCCAGAGTCGTTCCTTCTGACACCACTGTGATGGCATCATTTAATCGCTGAAAATTGCGGTGGTTTTAGCATGGAGAGTGATGAGATTTCTGCAAGTGATTAAGGGATGCAGTTGTCTGTTGCAGGAGGGACCTGACTGTGATGAGTTTGATTTGATGGACCAGTTCTGTGTTCCAGCCTGGAAAGTCTGGGCTTTGCTCATGTTCTTCTTCAATGTTTTTGTTGCAGTTGGCCTGAAAATGAGAACTCAATTCAACAGAAAACATTTTTTGACTTTCTAATGTTTGTTTTCATTTTTTCTCAGATTTAAAACTTCTAACATTTTTCAGGACGGGGGAGATGGAGGGATATGGTTACATCCATCCGAAACCATCACTGTCCAGTGGCTTGGACTGAGATGACTCAAATTCAGTGTCTTCTTTATTCAGGCTTTGAGTCAAATCTAGGTGGGTACCTCAGTCATGTTAGAGGACGTTCTGGAATAGATCACGAATCTCATCTTGATGATCTTCTTTTTAAACAATAGTGTAACTGAAACTCCACAGTGCTTGGGTCAACAAATCAGCATTTTCTCTAAAACCAAATAAATATCAATAGGAATCATAGCTGTTGTTCCTTTGTCTTCTCTGCTGTATGTGAAGTAATTATGGAATGTGACTGGAATTGGTAAAGACAGGATAAGGTTATGTATTTTTGCTGCAGCATCTCGGTCTAATGTCTGTCTTGATATACTGGCTCTAAGTTTTCTAAGTGGCAAAGGAAATCTTCATTAATTTGTCTAAGGAAAAAGGAGACAAGCTATTCATAAGCCTTGCTCTGGGTGCTGGGAGCCGTATGGCTTTGCAACAAGCATTGCCATGTTCCAGGCACCTTTGCCTCATCAGCAGGATGGATTTGTTGCTGGTGATTCTGTTCCACTGTCCGGTTTCTCAGGGATCTGGGAAACTGCTGTGTTTTTCCATAATTCCCTTTCCACTTCTATTTCAGCTGTCTTCAAATGTTTCCAAACTTAACACACAGGAGGCTGAGCAGGCATCGATTGCTTTCTCTAAAGCAGAGATCTCACGTTTTTCTTCCATAGGATTTCACTTCACCCTTCAAGTAATGTCTGTGCCCTCAGAGTCATTGTGGCTTCTGCACTCACTTTGAAACTGTATTGATCATGTAATTAAAGTGTCTGCTGACCGCCTCGGGAATCTATCAAGATTGAGACCTAGGCTTTCTCAGCTGGTTTCTGAAACCTCAATCTGTCCTTCATTTTAATCTGAACTCCCAATGTGATTCTTGCAGTTACTGACAGATCTTGCAGCCTGTCTTTAACTGGCCAGGATTTAGTCAGCTAAAAGATTCCTAAGTCCTGCACTGTGTTAATTCCAATCTTGTGCTGCAACTGTCTCATTTTTAGTGGTAGTAAGTACCAAGGAGGACACAGGGAATTGCTGTGCAAACACATGGAAATACGTTCCCTTGGCCTTTGATTTCCAGCAAAACAACAGGAATGATTCTAGTACTTTATATTTAAAGTGGTGCATCTGATGGAAAGATGAATGCAATAACCACCATTCACTGTTCAAAACCATCACTTCTTCACTGTATGTTGGCTGTGAATAATGCCAAAGGTGCTTGCACAGAAAAAAACACTTTGGAAAGATAAATGATGTGGATCATTTAGTTGATTGACTAAATTAAGTGATACTACAGAGTGAGCCAATAAAAAGAAGCAAGACTGACAAACTATTCAGTCCTTTTAAATCTGTGCAGTATCTTTCTCAGCTGCTACTTCAGAGCCCTTCATAGCATTATCAATACTTCTAAAACATTGGGATAACTAATACAATTCCAGCTAAATTATTTGGGGAAAGAAAGGGGTTTAAAAAGTTGTTTTAAGGAATCAAATACACACTAGTAACAAAAGGAGGCAAGTCAAGAGTGAATGTGAGTACACTCTGGCAGAGAGCTTCCCAGCTGAGGAGTATAATGCAAAAGCCTATTGGCCAAAAAGTTTTTGTCCAAGACTTCCAAAGTCCAACATTACCTATAATCATGTCCAATCTCTTGCTGATCCAAAAGCCAATTTTTCAACTCAATTCCGGCTGAAATTAGAAACCCATGTAGAGATCTCAGATCGGTGCAAAAAGCCTGTTACCATGCATGCCAGAGATCATTCCTGCTGCAACATTCTGGACCAAGTGCAATTTCTTCTAATAAAAACATTTCTGGCAAAGCTGTACATTAAGAGTTAGTGTAATCGAATCTGGATGTGAGGAAAGCATGCAAACTTGCTTCCAAGTCCGCAAGAGTTAGGCAGGATTTAATCCTCCATGTATTTTTATTATGATATAAAAAGCTGTTATATTGGTATTTTTAATACATTTATCAAAAGGAAACTGCAAATCCAAAGTCACTTCCAAATTTCCCACTGATATAGGAATGAGTAGCTGAGACAATTCTGAAGTGAACTAAGGCAATGGGATTTTGTAATAGGGGTTTCGCTGCCAGGAGACCAGACTCTGAGTTGACTTTTAACCACTTCACACTAGACATCCACAAACATTTTCCCTGGACATTTGCTGTAGCATGAAGCTGATTTTTTGTTCTTTTCTCTCTGTTTGTGCACATTTTTCTGTTGGCTTCTCAGGAACATTTGAGCAACCCAGAGGATCTCCTGGGATGACAAAGCCAGTCACCAGCCGTGCACCAGCAGCTCCCACCACAGCCAGCACCACTTACTTAGGGGCCTAAGAATAGGAGGCGGCAGACATTTCTATTAAACCCTGGGTTTTAAAGAGAGCTTGGCTCTCATTTACTCGCCTAAATAAGGTCCAGATTTTCAGAGGAGCTCCATAGATTGCGTGCCGAACACTTGTGAAAATAGAGTCTACATTTCACATCTACTCTGGGGCTCAAGGCTTTCAGAAAGCTGGCCTCAAGTTTCTTGTTCTTGGACAAACAAGGAATGTTTGGGGATAACTTGGGGTTGATTCTGCCTTCCTTGCCTTGGGGTTTCCAGTGGTGTGATGCCATCCAGCGTGAGTGCCTGAGCTGGCGTTGACATCCTGTGGGATGCTATGGGAGGAAGTGGTGAGAGGCCTCTGATATGGGAGATGGGCATTTCATTGGCTCCACCATGGATGGCCTTCAGGGTCTTTGACTAAGATTTTTAGACTCTTTAATGGATATATGAGGGTCAAAAGGAAGCTCTTGAGTCCTAAAACCAAGATACTTTGAAAGGACCTGATCTTGAGGTATACCTCTGCTCTTTAATACATATCTCAAATTAGGCAGTGAGAGCAGAAGCACGTGCAGTTATTGCTCAGTTTCCTTCTCACTTGGTATTCTCTGACTTCTTGGTTTGTTTGTTTGCTTTATAGAACTCTTGCCTCCTAGGGATTTGTGAGGACAATTGTATTAATGCTATAAAAAGCGTTTGGGAGCTAAGCTAATAGAGGCAGTGTAAATCCCATGTACTGCTTCTGAAGCTCAAGTGAGAGCAGCCTAGAGGCACCTCACCATCTTTTTATTCCTTCTCAGTTGGATGCTAAACAACCTGTCCTGAAGCCTGGCTGTACTACAGAATCTCTCATCCTAAAAAACCTTAAAACTACACAGCAAATATATTGCATAAACCATACAGGGATCATTTTACCCATCTTTAGTAAGCAGCCTTTGTGGGTTTGGAAAGTGTGAGAACAGCAGAGTTATGCAGGAAGCATCATTTTTAATCAGGATGCTTTCATCTGCACAGTGAAAGTCCCTTGCCAAAAGCTCTCTCATCTTTGACCCCTTATGCAGTGATATAATGTGGTTCCTCCTGAGGCATGAGAGATGCTGAGGTCAGCTTTGCCGTGTGGCCTGAATTGCTGATATTAAAGAGGATTAATTGGCATTTCTACTACCTGGTACAGTTAATAAGACAGCATCCAGATCAACTGTCTAGAGCCCTGTAAAACAATCATAAGGAGAATACAGTTCTTTAATAGCAATAAAAGTATAATAAGGTCCTTTAAACAGAGTAACAAAAGTTGAACACTAGACACTATATAGTATTAGAGGGTTTTTTTTTAAGCCCATAACAAGGAGATCCTTTGGCACACAAGTACAAAATCAAATTTAACAACTGGGTTAAGTAAGCAATTAGAAATGGGGATTTAAAACTTCTTTCCAGTCTCAACTGCTCTGATTTAGCACGAGTGGAGATCTGCTTTGAGTATAGCAAACCCTCCCTGGTGACAACCATACCTGCACACTGGTGTTACTGGAGAGACTGGCATTTTTAGGAGAAGATCGAAGACCTGACTCTCATGGTGGGTCAGATTCCCCAGAGTGACCCTTTCTTCTGTGATGGCCTTGTGTTGAATGCTCACCCAGGATGCTGGAGAACTGGATTCAGTTTTCTGCCTAGGAGAATTCAGACTGAAATCTCCTATCCATGAAGATCTCTGTCCAGAGAGCTGGCTGCTCTGCACTGGGAGCGTTTTCCAGTACTGCAGTTAGTTTTACTGGTCACTTAATAAGAATGCAGGAGTCACTGGATGAGGAGAAGGGAAAAAACAATCCGAATCCTTGTAAGAGTGCCTGTGTCAGTGGTAGGAGACCTGAGTTCCAGCTGTAACTCCAAGCTTGTTTAAGGGTTTTTCATGGAACAGCTAAGCTAGTAAATGAGCAAAACCAGAGGAGGTTGGGAAGCTCAAAGGAGCTGAATGAGGTGCCTTTAGGGTTGGTGGAAGTTTTCAGGTTGCCATTTTGAGCATAGGAATCTAAATTGAGAATCTAAATCTGAAGATCCAAGTTCTATTTTGGCCTCAACTTGATGCACTCTCACAAAAAATTATCTTTATCTTAAACTATGTGTATACACCAAGCAACAGGCATATTTTCTGTTGGATGAACTCTCCCAGGAAACCATAGCATCTTTCTAGCTCAGCCACCGGGGTTTTACTGGCAAACTGCATGTCAACGTGTGAGGTCCTTAGATGCTGTACGTTGGAGGAGCTCCATGACTGATACTGCTGGTATTCACATTTGCATCAGTGCCATTGGAAGAATCCGGTCACTTATAGCCATAAAGAAGACAAGCTGTCCTATCTGCTTGTCTAACTGATGAATCTGTTGCAGGCGTCCTTAAAATAAGGTGGGATTTTTTAAGCCATTCTCTTCAAGTGTTGTTACAAGAGGGATTTGAGAGGGATTTTGCAAAGCTGGGCTGGTGTGTTGCCATCCCTGGCAATTCTTTGTTGATAATGGACTCCATCACCTTTCAAGTCTCTGTTTCTGTAATTATTGGAAATGTCACGGATGGTAACTGACCAGCAAAGTAAAGACAACCAACTGTTTGGAGGAGTGCAGTGTTTCAGCCACATTTTGCTTTGCCATTTCCATATAGCATCTGTCTTGCTCAGGAGCGTGTCCTGGTTTAACTCTCCGCTCAACAGCGGCGGAGCAGCAGCACCGGCCCTGCAGCCAGCACTAGACATGTCCCTTTTCATTCTCCTTTGTATGACCGAATATTTCCCTTCAGCTATTTTATTTCTTACAAAGAAACTTTTATCTGTAGCCACATGTGCAAAACTCTCAAATGGGCTGTTTCAAATCTAGTCAAGGTCATTGAAAAAAGATATTTTTAAAGTGGCTAGGGCTCTTAAAAGTCCTTTTGGATTCCCCAGAAGCAAGAAAGCAGCATTTACCCTGTAAGCCTTATAGATCAAGGACTTTGAGTATCTTTCAACATCCTAAAGCCCGTGCAGACTTTAAACTGGTATTCCCAGCTCATTTGCCAAAAGAAGAGGAGGAAAATGAAATGAACTAAAAGCTTTTGCCTTGAGTTCTGGTGCAACGGGCCTTCTGAAGTCTGGAGTCGGAATTGTTTCAATCTATGTAAATATCGGGAAATTAAATTCCATATGTCCCATGCCAGATGCTCCCAGCTGCTGCTGCTGTGTGGGGAACAGCAAGGAGACAGTTTAGCCCTGTCAGGCTGGGGAAGGCGGGGGGAGAGAATAAAAATAGAAGAGGTGGAAGGGGGTTAGATTGTCATTTTAGGGTCAGAGGGTAATGTGCACAAGTGCCTATGCCAGTGAGCTGACAAGCCAAATCACTGGACAGTTGTAAGTGGGAGACCCCAATGAGAGCGATACAGGACTTGCGTGAGAGCTTGACTCTAATGCATGTTATTTATTTCAAAGCATATAGAAATCGTGTGCATATGGGAAGCAGTCAGGTTTGGACCATGAGTGGCTCAAGTGGGTAAATCTGTCTTTGTTGTAGCCTGGGAAAAACAACCCAGAGCAGAGAATGGCCATCGCTGAGCCAGCCATTGCCAGTGACTGCCCAGTGATTTTGCTGCTCTACCCCGATGCTGGGCCATAGCCCACCATTGCCCTTGGTCATCACCCTGGCTCCAGCCTTGTGGTGGGGCCCCACTGACGTCTTAGGGCAGGCTCAGAGGTCTATTTAATAGGTTTGTTATTTATATCGCGAGCCGTGCGTTGTGGAAGGGAAAGCAGCGGAGCGATGCAACCACAATTTGAAATGACCTGTTCCTTAAAAAAGCACACACGCCCTAATGAAACCAGAGAGTTAGGAATCCTCGTGGAAACTCCAGCTGCCTAAAAATAGGCAGCGTCCCTCTTGCGCCCGCACGGATCCGTGTCCATGCTCCCGGCCTGGCTGGAGGTGGGTGGAAGTGCCGCCGGCCTGGCTTGCAGCAGCCCTTTGCCTGCCCCAGCCCACGCTCCTGCTTCCCTCCTCCTTCTTATATCCCTGTTTTTTTCTCTCCTGGTGACAAGTGGAACGGGCTCCTTGTGGCTTGCCCCGACCTCGCTGCAGACGTTCAGTAAACACGAGGGAAGCCGGAGCCCCGTGGCCGGGCTGAGGAGGGCCGCGGTGGTTACTCAGCATTTACTGTCTGAGGAGGTGAGAGTTGCTGTGGAAAAACCCTGCAGCTTTATTGTTCTAACCTTTATTTAAACATAGAATCTATAACCTGTTTTTCCAGCGAATTTAAAATAGCGGGTTTTGTGCTTGCGAAACCAACCCCGTCCAGCTTCTGAGGGATCTCATCCTTATGTATTATTTTATGGAGCCGACAAGTGGGGTGGAAATAGCTGCGATAGCCGACGGCAGCGTGTGGAATAAACCCGCGTGCGTGCACGTGTCTGGGGAGGGAGGTTGGCTGCCACCAGCCTGCTAAAGCCTGTTCCCTGCTTTAACATTAGCCCAGCATCCTCCTGCCATAGCTCCCTGGCATGAAGGGCTCTGCATGCCAAGTAAAGCCACTGTGTCTCCACACAGTGCCCATGAGAAGGGCTCGGGTGGGTGCCCTCACCCCCTTGTCAGCCTGGCAGAATTGTTGGTAAACTTCACCAGTGGAGGGATATCATTAGAAGAGCTCTTTTCTAGTGGCATGCCTGGAAAAAGAAGGGGATGTGTGTGGGGAGAGGGTATCAAATGAGAGCGGAGGTTTCCTTGGTGCTGCTGATGCTGCTTAGTCTGGTGTGGTTGTGCTGCTCTGCAGTGGGGTTTGCTTGGTGTTGGGACACAGAGACTCCCCTACCACTGCCCCATCCAGTGTTTTGGTTTCTTGTGTGTCAGAGGAAACATAGAATTCCAGCCTGATTTGTGTTGCAAGGGACCTTAAAGCTCATCCAGCTCCAATCCCCTGACACGGGCAGGGACACCTTCCACTAGAGCAGCTTGCTCCAAGCCCCTGTGTCCAACCTGGCCTTGAACACTGCCAGGGATGGGGCAGCCACAGCTTCTCCGGGCTGAAGAGTCTTGAATTCCCTGTGGATGTCTTGGGCCTTGGGTAGGTTGTGTTGTGCATTGCTGACATCTGGGTCTGTGTGGGCAAGACAGAGAAACCGCAGCGCCCAGGGGCTGTGTGTTCACTGTTTCCTGTGTGGTTGTTTCTGCCCTGTTCTCACACTGAGTACCTGGTTCTGCAGAAGGCATGGCCTTTTTCCTCTTGAAAGTGTGTATTTTAGGGTCTTAAACTGTATTAAAGCAGTAAAGTTGTGCATGTGGATATGCCAGCAGAGTCTCAATGGATGCACTTATCACTCATGTATCTGTTCCCTTGGTGCTTCCCTCCCTTCTCTCTGTCAGGTGCTTCCCTGGTGTCACAGGATTTAATACTCAATTCCCTGCATTTTTGAATGAACTCAAAGTGTTTGACAAGCATGGCTGAAAGATCCAGGGCCAGGATGTATAAAGTTAATGTAACTATCAGAAGTTGTTTAACAAATCAGAATGGATTGAAGATGGTGGATGGGTGTAAGTCCATCTCATGAGAGTGGGATTCGGGAAGGTAAGGTGTGTTTATGGGGAAGCATTGCACTGTTTTAGTTTAAAAAGGAATTATTTTGCATTGAGTTGGTTATATCAAGGTGACACTGTAGTGACACCTGTAGTGACACTTTCCATTGGCTCTTCACAGTGATCCAGGTGGATACGAAAGCCATAATCCTCTGTGTCCACCCAGTGTTTTATATGGTAATAGTTGTCTTGGTGTAAAATTGCAAAGGAATTTTTTGTATTTCTTCTTTTTTCTCCCCCACCCAGGGAAAAGAAGGACCCTGTGGTCTTTTGCCAGCCCGTTTGATGGGCCAAGTTGAGGCAGAGCGTTGTTCATGTTTACTATTCATTAAACGACTTGGCTTGTGTATTAAGGCACTTAAATCTCTTCAGTGCTCCCAGAATAAATTCCCAAACCATTTCAAATGAGGACCACAGCAGCAGGTCTTAATCAGTGACTCAACCAATATGTTCTGGTACAAGTTCTTAGATCAGTTATGATTTATGATGTAGATGTGGCACTTGGGGACATGATTTAGTGGTGGACTTGGCAGTGCTGGGTTAACGGTTGGACTTGATGAACTTAAAGGTCTTTTCCAACCTAAATGATTCTATGGTTTGGTTATGGAAATACACAAAAGTGCTAAGAGAGTATCATGTGCATTATCATGGACAACATGCAAATAGTAAATCAAAGGAGGCTGCCAAGGATCTGAACTGAACAGAAAGTGCAGAGGTAGAAATGGGGCTGAAATGGGCTGTGTTTCCTCTCCTGCTGTCCAATGTGGCATAACAGGAAAAAGTGACTGGTTTGGGGAGTCCTTGTGTGAGCACAACTTGCTCATAATGTGAGCGTGTCTCGGACCAGTGTCTCTAAACATGTGGCATGCTAATGGATATTTTTTCACCTTCTGTACTCACATAGTATTTAGGTTCCCTTTGAAGTCCTCAGTGAAAGTTCAGGTTGGTTTGTATTTACCATAATTTACCTACTTTTAACAGTGAAAAAAGGGCACTTCTACCATGATGTCAGGGGCCAGCCTTCCTCTCTGCTCCCCTCCCACAATGTGACCATTATATCAACATATGGCAAACATTTCTCCTATTCTGTGTTTACTCTCAGCAGTAAAACTTCAGTAAAAAGCCAAGGGCCTTCCATAGAGAGAGAAAAACTCAGCTACAACCTTCAGGACAGGAAAAGCAAATACACTTTTAACAAGAAAGTTATTGGGACATTGCTAAATATTTCCAAGAAATAAAATAACAAAGGAGCTTGTATCCAAGAGGAGTCACATATCTTCAGAAAGTATAAGCATCATGGAAAAAAAATCCTGAAGGATTATTATTGAAAGTGTAGCTGAAATTAAAAGCACGTTTATGCAGCCAAAGGAGGTTTTGGGGCTTTAATTCATTAGCTCAGGTTTCATCTACCAGGATTCCGCCCCCGGCACGTGTAATAAGATTAGTTCATTAATCGTCAAGTCCTTGGGAATTAACATAGTGGAGGTGCTTTTCTCCCCCTCTCAACAGTCCCCCTGGATATATAAACACAGCAGTGATTTTGTTGAATGTGGGATCAGAGTCAGTCCTGCCAGGTTTGGCTTGATGAGAATGACTGAATCCTATAAACAAGTGAACAGTGGGGAGAAATGTATTAAGAAATAAACCCTTGTTTTGTCTTTTGGAGTTGTACTGCACTGTTTGGCTGACTGCGGACAGAAATCCAGCGTATTAACTCTTTTAAAGAAGGAAATACAGAGTGGTTTGTTATACAGAGTGGTTTGTTTTACAGAGTAATGACCCTGGGAACTCTGCTCCCTACCTGCCATGCTGTTAGGAAAGAGAGGATGGAAAGTCAGAAGGGCACCCAAGCAGCAGCGGGGCAAGTGTGTGGTGTGGATGTGTGCACATCCCTGGGGGCCAGCCGTGGGCAGAGCGATGCAGAAGCATTTTTGCCTCCCAAAGGCATGTGTTGTACATCCATGGAGGGGACAGCAGCACGGGGCAGTCTGGTTGCTGCTGCAGCAGATGTCTTGGAGGAAACACATGATTAGCAACATGGGAAAAGGGGTTTGGGACTCTTGCCTTTCTTTCCCTCACTCAGAGCCTACCCAAGGTCAAGGCAAGATGTGGCCCAGTCCTTTTCACTGACCGAGTGGGAAAGAACCACCTTTGTAATAAGGTCTTTTAAGAATCCCTTGAGCCCTGCGCCCGTTTGCCTTGTGCCATGTTGTCATGCAATTTAAGCAGATTAAAAACACATTTAACAAAGTGCAAGGAAGGAAATGCCCTGCTCTCAAGTGGCAAGGGTCAGAAGTGACATGAATGATTAGGTGTGTTATTGGGTATTTTGATACGCCGTTGCTGAGTTCTGAGGTTCTTTAAGGATTTTGAAGCAGGGAATGTTAAGGCATGAGGCTATGGACTCATGGGGATTTTACCTGCTAGGGGATATTTGACTTTCCTTGTCTTATAATTTCTGATTCCATTTTTTCTTCTCTCTGCAATCAGATACAAGCTATTTTGTAACAGAGGCATATTTCATGTTTGGAGCTATAGGAAAACAGTTCTGACATTGGCAAAGCAGAGCAGGGCCGGATGATTTACGAGTAAAAGATTAAAAAGAGCTAAATACGGCTGCTTAGTTTAAAATGACTAAGTGGGCATATGATAACCATCTTCAAACACATAAATACTAGAGAGGAACAGAAATGTCTAGTTTGAGCCAAGAGGGGCAAACCTGGAGCTGGTGTAAGGAAAGTAAGTAGAAGTCAGGCTGAATATCAAGAGAAAGTTCCTGGTGGTGAGACCTCTCTAAAGCTCTCAAGGTACAACCATTGCTCCGGTTGTGATAATGTCATAAAAGCATCCCAGTGCTGCAAATACTAAAGACTGCTGGGGATTTCCCATTTATTGTGCCTGGTGGGATTAAATAACCCAGGCAAAAGAAGGCTTCATTCAGTCCTTACCCCTGTGAGGGCCTGAAAGGAGCACAGGAGCAATCCGGATAAACCTCTCAGTGCCAATAAGCGGAGGGAGATGATGACCAAGGGGAAGGTGAATGTGAAATTATCCTATTTGGGCTCCAAGTGCGATGTGAATGGTGAATGCTCTTAATGAAAGCATGGCTGCTTTTGTAACCCAATACCTCCATTACTATTTTGGGCTGTAATTGTAGCTAATAGAAGGAAATGGATTTATATTTTGCTAGAAATGCATTATTTATCAGTTAGAGTTTTAGGATTCATACAGTGTTGTGGTGAAAGCTGCTTGATAAAGAGAACCTAAATAGACTGAGGCAGCTACACTATACACACTGTTTCTTTGTGTTTAAACCCTAAGTCTGAAACAAAACAAAGAAAAGGTCTGTATTGACATGGCCAAATGAGACTTTGTGTAAAGGCAGCAACAAATGCAAGGTGAGGGTGTAATGTCACTGTGGGATATACAGCCTGTAAATAAGGGAGAGAGAGAGCAGAGCGAGGGCAGAATCTCCCAAATTCAAGGGGGAAATGTGTAGAGAAGGATTGAAAAAAACAACAAATGCAGGGACCCTTCCCAGCTCTGCTGAGCTGATGACCAAGCCCTCCTATGATCCTAAAGATCCAGGGGACATCCAGTTTCCTGGAGCAAAATCCCGTACTTACTTCCTCAAAAGGGAAACTTGGTGACCCCAGGATAAGCCACTGCAACCCCAACAAAGTAAATCCTGCCGTGTGTTAATTCTATGCCATCCTCTTGTCACAGAGGGAGGAGTGAGGGGCTACAAAGAGTGGAGTCACATAGGAAAGAAGCACAATAAATGGGGTTATCAGGAAACGTTCGCAAGCGAAGGGCTATGAAGCAGTCCCTGCAGCACGCTGGTGGAATCCCATTCTTTAGGGCTTTTTTCAAGGAGTCTGGATGAACTCCTAGAAAACGTCTTTGAAGACAAACCTGCTCTGGCAGGGAAACGAGCTGGATGATCTAAATGGCTGTCTCCACCTCCAGCTCTGGTGATCCAAGCACAGTGTCCCAGCACGAAGGCTGAGCCCTGCTGCCTGAATCACTCCAACCCTGGTCAGACCCACCGCCCCTCACGCCGGGCGTCTCCCAGCTCTGCCCACACCGGTGGGAATGCTGTGCCGGTAATTCTTCCCTGTGTAAGGAGTTGTTGCACAACCTGGCCCTTCCATTAGGAAGTGAGCCATCCTAATGAACAATTGCCCATGCACAGCCTAGACGTGATTTCTACACAATCACTGCTGGTTTCTCACCCTTACTTACGTCTTTGTGGCTGCTGCTGCTTTCAGAAACCAAAGGAAACAAAGTGAGCTATTCTATATTTTGTTTTTCTTAGTAATTTATGATTAATGGGGGTAAATCTTGGAATCCCTACTCAGAGATTTTCACTTAGTGTTACCCAGACCTTCTGTTTATTCATGTTTTGTAACAGAAATAAGAAGTACTTCCTTTTAGCCCAGGGCACGTAATCAGGATCAGGCCTGGAGCAGAATATTTTGCATTCTTGCGTTCCAGGAGTACCTTGATGTGGAGTTATCTTCTGTCAAACTGTAGATTGAATATTCAATTACACCACTCTCTATTTAAAAAGGTATTTTAGGGCCTATCTGATCAACTGGTACTGAATACAGTTATTCTCTGCACCACATTTCGTGGATGTAGGTCTTTTACAAGTTCATTAGCTGAAAGTTGATAGTTGAAGAAGAATCTAGTTTGTGAAGCTGCCTCTCTGTGGGATGGAGGGACTGGGTGCCACTCATTGCTACCTAAGCTGTGCACACCAGTTAAGGTCTAAGTCCTACACCGAGCTCAGACTAGCAACTCATGTTTTAGTCCTTGGTTTATGCAGTACATGTGGCACAGGAGTCACCCTATCTCCTACCTGTTGGCAGTGCCTCCTCTCTGCAGACCAATGAGCACTATAATGTTTACAACAAGTGTGATTTATGTACAAAATCAAAGTGCTTTTGAAACAGCATCTAATTTGCAGTTGCTTGAAATAACAGCCTTGTCCTCGTATCTCCAGTGGGTGACGATGAGTGACTGGGAGGTAGACAGATGTCAAATCAAGGCAGAGTCATGCTGGATGCTGCTCAGTCAATGCCTCATTATCAAAGCCAAACTGAATTGCAGAGCTTTGCTGCAATTACAGTAATAAGCAGCTTTATTTAAATGTAATTGCCTTAACTGAAAATATCCTAATGCGGGTTTTTTTGTTCTGTCTGGTGTTTGGAAAAGTCTCCATAGCTTTGAGTCACCTATTTTGAGTTTTTAAAAGGGCTATGTCTAGTTACAGTGCAGACATATTATTACACATCCAAGTCTTAGTCATTTGGTTCTGCTCTTGCCTCCTGGTGTGCTTATTCACTTCGGTTTAGCTGAATAGGGAGGGAGGGAACCTGGAGGGAGTGGGAAGGGTGCAGAGATTGGAGGAAAGGTCCCAACTGCATTTAGGAACAGTTGGACTTTATTTTGGTTTAGATTATTTTTGTTTCATTGACTTTAAATAGTGACACAACTGTGAAAGAGTCAGAAGTCCAGAAAAACACTGGTTTTGTTCAGCTTTCTGGGTTCTGTACTCTACTGGAGAATCCCTTTGAATTGAAACATCAGATGTCACCTCTCCAAATAGCTTTTATATTGATGGTGCATTAATTTCTTTTATTTTGCTACAAAGGGATTACTTGTTCTTTTTTATTATCATCATTTTTCCTTTTGCATTACTGTGCCTGCGATGTACTCAGAAGGACGGGTCGTTACAGTAGTGCTTGGCAGCCCTCCCCAGGAACTGAGCAAAACGTCCAATTCCTAGACCTTTGCTATCCCCAAATTAAGATCTGCAGCACAAGTGTGTACATTAGGCTTTGTACATTAGGTTTATCGCCTGAATACCCCACCTGGTGCTGCAGGGTTTGGGCTGCAGGGAACCTTGTTCTTCCCTGTTCCACTGCTTTTGCTCCCCACCCTTCCTGTTGGAGCTGCGGTCTGTTCAGCCACGCAAGAGAGCTTGAATCAGGGCTCCTGAACCTCTTCCCGACCCCGCGCAGGACTCTCTGTACAATGTGAGTCACTGAAGTTTGGCCTCATCTTGTCTGAATATTGGGCAAATGACATCACTGGGCTCTTGCTGTGGTCTCTGGGTCTTCTGGGTGGGAGAAGCAGGGAGATGACATGGAGGTGATGCTGCTCAGCAGGAGCTACCCCAACAACAGTGTCCCTGAGACAAAACCAGTAAGAGTAAAAAAGAGGATTATTAAGCAAAACTAATGTGGCAAAGCTACTTCAGTGCACTCTGCAGAGGAAAAGCATCGGCCAGGTACAAGGATAGGGCACAGCAAATGGGGAAGGACACATCTGTAAATGAATATGAAGAAAGGAAGCACATTTCCTTCCAGCCTGTCCTGAACACAGCTCTCTGTTTGCTTGTTGTTGCTTTTACCAACAGGGAAGTCAGCCTTTGAAACCCCTCTCCGGCTGCGCAGGTGGCAGTGTAAGTAGCATAAACCAGAACTTGTCAAATCCAGGAATCTGGCTTGGGGAGAGCAAATCCCAGAAAGAGGGGGGTGGAAAAAAACCCCCCCTCAACCCCAAACCAAAACAAAAACACGATACCTAAACCAGACTTCCACTTCTGGGATCAGATCAAAACAGCAAAAAAGCCCTGAAAGATTAAACTGAGCTCAGCTCCAATTAGTTTATTGTGTTGCATGTTTCTCGAGGCGAAAGAGTTTACTTTGGAATTAAAGCACACACACACACACACACAGCATAGCCCTCGACTGGACATTCAGTGCGCTAATAGCTTGCAGAGGAGTTCAGGGAAGTTGACTCTAAAAACCAGATGGGTGTCGAGAGGCACTGTTGAGGTCTCTGCATTCCTCGCCGTGTATCGACACGGGGTTGTTGTGCTGGGATGGTCAGAAACTCTGCAGCTGTTTGATTCCTCTGCTTAAGCAGCTCTGCATGCGTGCAGCACAGCAACCCATAGGGTCCACATCCCCTGCAACGCAGCCGCTGCCAGGGACTGGTCCTGCTTGAGCATAGGGAAGGGGTGGAGGAGAGGGTGGGCACTGCAGGCTGAAGACCTGCTTAGGGGAAGCATTGAGGAAGTGCTCTGAGTGGCTCTTTTGGCATGTGTCTGCCTCTAACATTTCTTGTGGCTGTGGGGCTGTTGTGTGAGAATTGTCCCCAAAAGATTTCATAAGTTCATGGAATAGTTGGAAGGGACCTTAAAGCTCATCCAGTTCCAACCCCTGCCATGGGCAAGGACACCTTCCTAGAGCAGCTTGCTCCAAGCCCTGTGTCCAGCCTGGCCTTGAACACTACCAGGGATGGGGCAGCTATACTTCATTGGGCATTTATCTTACAGGATTGGTTGATAGCTTTTTGTGATGTTTTGGCAGGCAGGATCCTGGTTGCAGAGAGTACAGAGGTAGCACGAAATTGGATGATGAATAATGAAAGTATTTGCTTTTTACCTTTCAGTAAGAGCTTTGGTGTTGTGTCTGGGAATAGTTCCTGGATTATTCCACCTGGATTGAAGTTTTTGTGCATTTCTGGTTCATTTATCTCTTGAGGTGAGGGAAGGCCATCTCTTTATGCTGGGGGTGTCCTCACATGTCCTTAGTGAATAGGGAAAACAGAACAGTTTGGGTTGGAAGAGACATTCAAAGCTCATCCAGTCCAACCCCCTGCAATGAGCAGGGACATCTTCAGCTAGATCAGGTTGCCCAGAACCACATCCAGCCTGGCCTTGAATGTCTCCAGGGATGGTGCATCCAACACCTCTCTGGGCAACCTGTGCCAGGATTTTACCATGGTATTAAAGGGTCCTATTGAACCCCCAGTCCACTGGTCCCTGAGGAAGCTGCCATGTTCTTAGTGGATCCAACAAAGTGGAGGCTTACCAGCCTGTGACAAGTTCCCATGAAATGGTGCTTCCAGGTGGAAGTGAGGCCAATGAGAAACCATTTGGAAAGTACTGCACCCGTGACCCTCTTCTACAGTAGCAGAGGGTGCAGCTCTCCCTGTTGCGCTGAGGATTGGCACAGGCATGGAGATGGTGCCAGTCTAAGGTGTCTGGTTTATTTACTCATTTTTAAGGCTGCAGCCTTGGCAATAGGAAAATGCCAATGGCTGGTTGTGCAAGAGCTGCTAAGCTCCTTCCATAGCATCCCTGGGCCGCCTGCCCTGGGAAGGGCATTTCTTCCAAGGGCATCTCCTGAGGACCAAGGGTTGCTGTGCTTGGATGAGGGACATGGTTTCTCCTCTGCTGGCCTCCAAGGTTGCTCAGCTGGAAGCATTGCACTGAGACCTTCTTAGTCTGACTGGGATATGACAGATGTGAATGCAAGGACACTATGGAGAGCAGGAACTGTGGCTGAGATGGAGAATCAGCTGCTCTTCTATTCTACTTATACTAGCCTAACTGCAAGCTCCTCCTTTACTCGGTAATATCACCTAAGAATACAACTCTGGTCCATTTGGAGAAGGCACAGGTAGGACTACAGGGCTCTTAGGGAGCAATTAAGGCCATGAGGCCTCTGGCAACACCTCCCAGTCACCCACAGCAGCAAATGTCCTTGCTGCTCCAGCCTCTCCAGGTCAGGGAAGTGCCTGGGGAAGTGCCTGTTAGAAGGAAGGTAAGAAGCAGGGGGTGAAGTTGCTTAAAGATGAGTGTCTGAGCAAAAGAGCACTTTAGAGTCCAAGGATGAGGTGTCAGAGCAGTGCAGTGCTTGAGGAAAGGACAACCTGGTTTTCCTTGGTTTACCCTTGGTTTATTTCCACATTTGACCTTTTGGTTTAAGAGTCCACTCAGTCCAATTCCTTCCAGCATAAAGAAAAGACACTGAGCTTAATTGGTGGCTGGCAGTGGAAGGTTGTATTTTTGGACCAGGGATGTATACTTGAGGGAACCTATTTATTAGCTTTCCTAATATTCTGAATATTAGTTGCTGCTACTGCTTTATGCTCCTGGCTCCGTGTGAGCAGTGTTTATGCTAGCACACTGCTTTGATGGCATTGGCTGCCTTCCCCAGCAGCAACTCCTAAGGTATGGTAAAACAAGGTGGAACTAGCACATGATAAATAGAACCACCTGACTTTGCTATGGCCTCACATGCCCTTGACTCTCTCTGCAGCCTGTTGATGTGGGGTTTCCCTAGCACTAAATCTTTGTGATTTTATACTGAGTTTGAGCCAAGAGGGGGGGAAACTACTTGGTTGGTTTTGTTTGTGGGTTTATTTTCTAAAGGTCTGACTCTTGAAATAGCACCTAAGAGTCAATAGGGTTGCTGGGAACTACAGAGGGGATTAATAATCCCACCTTTGCAGCTGGGTGATGACTGTTAAGGATGGATGCATAGTTAGATGCTCTGTAAACCGCAGCTGGGATAATATGAAAATTTCAGTCCTAACTGGTGGCTTCCAGGTTTGGTGTTTGCTCCATGGCTGTGCTCCTTGTGCTAGGGACTTGGCCACAGCACGGGCTGTATTTATTGACTTTTACATCCAGCCCCACTGAAAACAGGAAATCCTCAGGAATCAAAAGAATTCCATCCAAATCTCAGCCTTTAAATGAGAATCAAGGTAGTGAATCACAGAATTATGGAGTGGTTTGTGTTGTAGGGGACCTTAAGGCTCATCCAGCTCTAACCCCTGCCACAGGCAGGGACACCTTCCACTAGAGCAGCTTGCTCCAAGCCCCTGTGTCCAACCTGGCCTTGAACA
>JANHGB010044495.1:0-16701 GCA_026283785.1 Coracopsis vasa
TATTTAGGTGATATTTGTCCACTGTTTATAGGTTTCATCTCCAATTTTGCTTTACTTCCGTTCTGTTTTCTGACTGTTTTTAATTTGTGTTAATCTGTGTGACCTTTCTGCTTATTCGCTAAATCCCAGTCCAGAAATACGAGCTTCAGTCCCAGCACAACTCGTGCAAAGACTGATCAAAAATATATTTCTGGAGAGAGCTACAAGGTTTGGGTTTTTTACAGTGTTGTATTACTTCTCCAACATGATTTTTGTCCTCTGGTTCAGAGATCATTTGCTATTTCACAGAACAGGCATCCTTTGGCTGGGTGTTTGTGGTGGATTTCTTTGGTGATCTTCAAATGTATGGCTTCTGATTTTTTTTACTGGTAGTGTTAAAACTGCTTTAGAAGAAAATAAGAATACATTTCATGCTGTTCCAGTTTGCTTTGTTAATCCTTAGTACAGCTTCTGCAGTGCTGATGCTTCAGGACTAGGGAATGGGCTGGGCAACTTTTTTCTGTAGTCAGTTCCTAAATGTGAAAGAATTTATGCAGATGTTTAAATTTAATGCTGAACATGATTAGGAGTTACCTGGGACAAAGTGCTGAAACACTGATGAGAAGTTCCTGGAGGGTGCCTTTCATGTTTGCAGAGGGATTTAAATTAACATAAGAACCTTGATGCATACTGCAAAAATGACTGTGATGTGTTAAATATCTTTTCACATTTATTTCAGATATGGACATGGATATGAAATTTTTTGTGTTGCTTGCAATAATTCAAACACTGTAATTGCCTCAGCATGTAAGGTAAGAAAAGATTCTAGCACCATCTAGTGAAAAATGCCACCATACTTCCAGGGCTGACAGAGCAGGAATCAGAATTCAGTTTGGGCTGAATTCTGTTCTTTCACTTAAATGTGAAAAGATTTTGTATAGATGACAGTTGTTGTACAAAGGTGAGAGTGAATGCAGATAAATTATTATTCAGCATTAGTAGAAAGTAGCGAAAAAATCCTTAAACTTTCCAGGGGAAAACTGGCTCTAACTTAATTGCAAGCCTTAAAGCATGCACCCTGACATCTTTGTCTTTTGAAATGTGTGCCTTTTGTATTTGGCTTTTGATAATTCTCACTGATATCTTTTTTTTCCATCAATACAGGCTTCCAAAAAAGAACATGCAGCAATTATTCTGTGGAGCACTGCTTCTTGGAAGAAACTGCAGAGTTTGTCATTTCACAATCTGACTGTTACCCAGCTGGCATTTTCTCCTAATGAGAAATTTTTATTAGCAGTTTCTAGAGACAGGAATTGGTCACTGTGGAGGAAACAAGACTCATCAGAGTCAGGTAAGATATGTGAAGTGGATGTACACATTTGAAGACTTCATGGTTTGTTCATTACTTTTGGCTTCAAAATTACTTGAAAGAGAATTGGTAAAAATATTTTAATGGACATTTTCAGTACAACTTTTAAGAGTTAATAGTATTGTAGACTCTTAGTGCTTTAAGAAATGCTGTTAATGGTGTATAGGAAAGCTAGAAAGGGAATTAAAGTGTGGAGAAGAATATAATCAGGCCTTAAATACTGTTTAATTGATGGATGTGATGAAGTCTGCTATTTGTCCTCCTGCTTCCTACTTCTGAATATAGGTTTCAGATTTACTGAAATCAAGCATCCATGCTGGATTGTAATGCTGGAACTTCAAACTGGTATTCTACGAAGGAAAACCTTCATCTCAGTGTTCTATGCAGGCAAGGTTTTGAAGGCTCATGGCTGTACCCATGTCCTGCATAGAGCTGCCTTGTTCCTGTTTGCAGGGCATGACACTTTGAGACTCCTGACAGGATTAATCTCTATCTTTGGTGTGGCTTTCTGATAATCCTACGCAATTGATTAATTTGACTAGGACTGTCTCTCTCTGGAATAAATGCTGATAATAAAGATTCAGTTGACTTTCTCATTTAGACTTTGAGCCTTGCAAAATCATGAGGAGATTGCTGTTGAATGCTTAAATGGATTCCTAGAACAGATGCTTGTGCTGAAGGCGATTATCTTGCACTGTTGGCTTAATAGCACGTAAACACTACTGGAGTCTGTAGTTTTCCTAGAGACTTGGCAGTGAGTTTTGGTCTGTTCATACAGTGTCTGTTTGTATCCTGGGTTGAGATTTCTGTGCTTTTTAGACTTTATTTCTAAAGCCTGCTGTATTGCCCACCATAGTTACACAACGTTTCAGGATAAGGAGTACTAATTCTCATAGGAAGTAGAGGAAATCCAGTTTTCATCTGTTCATCAATAACTTTTCTGTCTACAAAGAACATTGTTATCAGTATAAAGCGAAACTGCTGGTATTGGCATCCTAAGAAGTGGTTATGCTAAGTTTATGCTCCAAATATTTTCTGATTAGGAAAGGTATTCCCATTGACTGATTTGCTGATCAGCTTTATTGCCTGATTGTATGCATATCGAAATGACAGCCTGTCTCTTTGAGAACAAATTAGTCTTTACAATTATATTATTATGATTTAAGTTCTTGGGGCTTTACTTGGCAAATAAGTACTGTTGTGAAATTATTTGGGATACATGTACAGAAAATTTTTGAAGTCAGTGTTTTTATGAAAAACTTGCATAGAAAGACCATGAAAATCTTACACTTGGGCTTACATTCTTCTGAAAGAGGTCTGGGTGTGAAAGATCAAACTGTTACTGTTTCAGTGTTACAAGGGGTGACTGATACGGTGTTGAACAGGTGCTAATTATCATTGTGATATGTGTTGTAAAAATACTTATATGGTGATGAGTATTCACAGTTGCTTTAAAGATGAGTAGAATAATGTCTGAGTATTCCTGCAGTTCTTACTGAGGGTTAAGAGGAGTAACAATTACTTTTAACATATAAAGTAGTGTAAGCAAGGGTTTTCATGTGTTTTACTCCAGGACCAGTCTTCAGTTGCTGTGCATATACAGACAAAAATACAGCTGTTCACAGTCGAATCATTTGGTCTTGTGATTGGACACCAGATAGCAAGTACTTTATTACTGGCAGTCGGGACAAAAAGGTAATTAATACAAAAGAAACTTTAAAAGCCCAGATTTATTTTAGATGTATTTTTAGATTAGCAGATGCTGTGTTCTAATGAGCCCGTGTTCTATAAATACAGAAAAATCTTCTTGTGTGTATTACCCAGAAATCAGTGAGACTTTCGTATGCTAAATAAAGTGCTTGTACAAGACTGTGGTCTGCCAGTTGGATCTTCTCCCTTCTTTTGTCATGCAGCAAGACAAGCATATGTCACGTAACTCTCATGGGTCTCTCAGTTGTTCTTTAACTTTCATAACAGAATCTGTTTTTGCTGTCAATATCTTTAATGAAATCGGACTGTCTCAAAGGTTGAATCTTTATAAGTAGACATTTTTTATTGGTTTGGGGATCATCCACTATTTTAACTAAGTTATTTCTTATGCTTTTCTAAATGCATTTACAAAAATTCTGAAGTGAAAATTCCTAGATGATTCTCTTTCTTACAGGTCATTATCTGGGGCAGTTGTGATTTATCTGTGAATACTGAAGGGAATATGTTGGATTCAATCAAGCCTTGTTCAGCAGTACTGGATGCTGGAGATTCTGTTACTGCTGTTAGTATCAGCCATGTGCTTACTCCAGATGGAAGGTATTGGTTTTTTTCTGTAATGCTTTTTTGTGCTATTAGGATTTTTTCTGCTTTAGTCATTTTTCTGTGGCTAAAGAGGCCCTAAAATCTGCTGGTAAAAAATACTTTGACCATTCTTTAGCTGAATGACCTCTACTTTTTTGATTTCATAGCTATCTTTTCAGGTGTATGGTGACTTCTCCAAACAGTGTAACAAGAAAACAAAAAGGCATGGACACACCTGAAACATGTTTATTCTTCCAACAGTACTGGCTGATCTGATGTTCTAATAACCTCCTTTTTCCTAACCAAATATTTTATATGTTTCTGCTTTGCTAATTTTTCAGTGAAGAAGCTATGATGCAAATTGTGAAAAGTAAATATTGATTTGAAGGGCAAGGTAGAGCACAGTTTTGAGTGTTAGTTCTTTCTAGCTTGCATTAGAGCCAGCTTCACTGAGCTGCCTACTGTAATCTCTTTCAGAACTAATGCAGTTATTCTCTTGATAGATATATTGTTGCAGTAGGCTTAGAGAGTGGAAAGATTACTTTGTACACGTGGAAGCAGAGTGGGCAAGAACCAGCACTAGCTGATTGGACCACGTGTGTTGAGATGGATAACAGGTATGTCTTGAAGTAGGTTAAGAGCAAGGAAGTATTACTCTTGAGGCTAGTGCTGGAATTCTGTTCTTATAGTATAAAATGATACGAAACTGGTTTATTTTTATATCGAAAATCATTTTCCTTTTAGGCAAAGGTTGATCCCTGAAAGTCTAAAGATATCTTTAAGGCAAAACCTGGAAATAAAAATACTGGTTATTCAGATCTATTAAAAAAAACAAAACGGAAAACCCCAACAAACCCCAATGAAAACCAAGGGGGCAGCTTAAACCACAGAATACTTCAGTATGTGCAAATGCTTTGAGAAGTCTTACCCTTTGTTTGCCCCACAAAAAAAACTTTATTATCTTTAGCCGTAAAGTAAGGTGATAGAATACACTGAAGTGTCTGTGTACATCAGCAGAACATTTTGAAGTGGATGACAGCAAGCTTTCAAGAGCAGCTTCTAGCAGAAACCAAAGGAATGACAAGCTATATCTGGTGCTGCAGTGGTGACAGCTAGAGAAACTCTCTGTAGAGAAACCTTGATGTTTCACTTGAAGCACTCTCCGAAGTTTTTCTTTCACATACTGGCATTGGTAGTACCAGAAATGAAAGTTGGTGGTGACTTTGGCCTTCATGTGCTTGAAGTGCATTAGAAAAAGACACCAGATAACAGGAAATCACAGGCTAAAATCCAGAAATCTGTCATATCTCAGTAATTGAGATGCTAGACCTGCAGCTTAATGTGGTAAAACTTGAAATCAATAGCTCTTTGAATTATTGATAAGTGAGAGAGTAAAATGTCATTAGTGTTAATGGCCCTACTTATTTTAAGAACTTAATACCTGCTGGTTGTCACAAGTCAGTTTTTCCTCAGTTGGTAGAGTTAATAAAAAAGTACTAATTATATAAATGTTGATGTTTGGACTCACATGCCCAACTGTGTGTGACATTTTGTAGCTACCTATGGATTTCTTTTTGTTGCAGCCAAAGTCATGCTCTTGCTGTGAAACGTTTATGTTGGAGACATCATGCAGGCAGAGCCGGACATAATGATCAGAACAACAGTGAGTGGTTGCAGCTTGCAAGTTGTGGAGCTGATCACTGTGTTAAGATATTCAATGTCAACAGATTTGCTGTTTAGCAAAGGCAGCCAGCCTGTCTTTGCAGAATGGATTCACAACATTTTATTTCAGTGTTTAGCCATGTTGGTTGTTGAATTTTCTGCTTTCTGCTGTGGAAAGTGAAGCATCTGACCTGTAACTTATTAAAGCAACTTTCATGGTAGTTTGAAATGTCAAATATTTTTTTTAATTCTGCAGTTCCAGAAATATGAAGTATTTTATATGTTTTGGTTGGTGGTTATCCTGGAACTGAGGGATGGGAGGTGGGATAGGGTGTGGGAGAAGGATAATGAGACAGCTTTGTTCACTGCGACTCCAAGGGTAGGTGGGAAGCTGCCAGTGCTTGCGTAGTTCTGTGCTTGGGGTTGCAAGTGGAATACTGAATTTTTTTGGAACTCTTTATTCCTATTAAACTTACCTGTCAGTCAGCCTGCCAGGGCTGACACTGCGTGTTTAAGCTTGTGCAGATTAGAGTTAATATACAGCTTTCTCTGATTGCCTTCTGAATGTATATTGCAGTCCTAGTCCAAGTCTTAGACCTCCTTATTTTTGAAGGAGTAGTTTGCGTCTGCATGCTTGGACGGGCCTGCTTGTTTGTTTTTATTCCTTTCTTCTGCTGTGCAGAATGCTGGGCTCATGCTTCTTGGTCATATGGGGCTTAAAGCTTACTGCACAGACCACTTAGATCTTCTGGTGTCTCCCTTGCGGTACGCCCTCTCACAGCAGAGTGCTATAGAAGAGCCACCTCTTACTCTGCTTGAAGGCTGTCCTCTATGGTTTGAGCTGGAAAAGCTTACAAATATCACTAGTAAGCAGCTAAAAGGTGGCAGCCATTCCTTACACTGCCTTTGGACTCTGACTTTTGAGTGCCTTACCTATTCTGGGGTCTTACGTATTCTGGTGAAAACAGGTTAACTTAGTTGTCTGATAGTGGTGAAATGTAAATAGAATGGTAGTAGATGATGAGTACTTCAGAACTAAGCCTTTACCTCAGCAGGTCTGTACCTGATTCCAAAGTCTAATTTAGAAATCAGTTAAACTTCGTGAATGAAATAATTTTTGTTCCAGAGCCACTTGCTACCCAAACTGGCAGTTGTCATGGTTTAATCCCAGCTTGCAACATGCAGCCACTTGCTTACCCTCCACCCATAGTGGGATGACGAGGAGAATCAGAAAACAAGGTAAAACCTGCAGGTTGAGATAAGAACAGTTTAATAATTGAAATAAAATAATAGTATAATAGTAGTAATAATTGTGATGAAAAGGGAGACACAAAAAAAGAGAGAAATAAAACCCAAGACATAGAAATGATGCACAAAACAATTGCTCACCACCCACTGACCAATGCCCAGCCAATAGCGGTGATCGGTGGCTGTCAACCCAATTCCAGTTTGTATACCGAGCATGACAATCTGTGGTATGGAATATCGCTTTGGTTAGTTCAGGTCACCTGTCCTAGCCATGCTCCTTCCAGCTTGTGCCCCTCCTCACCGCAGAGCATGGGAAACTGAAATGCCCTTATTCAGAGTAAGCACTACTTAGCAAGGACTGAAAGCATAGGTTTGTAATCAACATTATTTTCAGACTAAATCCAAAACACAGCACTGTAACAGCTACTAGGAAGAAAATTAACTCTGTCCCAGCCAAAACCAGGACAATCATGCAGAAGTAATTTGAATTGTGTTTAACTCTTTACTGTTTTGCATATTTAGATAAAGACTACAGTTCTTTCAGAGCAGTCCAAACTCTTTCCAGAATAATTATATAGTTTATGTTGTAAAGGTTTTTATATTTTAGCTTTTTATTTTCAGTTCTGGTTTTCAGCATTAAAAAATTAATGGTTTAAAATTACTTCGGGGAATAAAACTGCAACTTCTTAATAAAGATGCTTTGGTACATTTTGCTTGTGGTACCTGGTGCTTTTCCTTGCATGTGCTTTTTAAGCATTTGAGTAGTGTATTTTACTTGTCCAGAAGTTCCTAAACAACCATAGACTGTATCTTGGCAAAAGAAGGACATTGCCTATCACTCATGAGGTTTCAAAAAGCTGCCAAAAGTAGAACTTTATTCTGTGTCACAATTGTAATTTGGTATCTTGCCTACAATTTGATGATAGTACTGGATAGTACTTTCCAGTACTGGTACATCTTGCCATGTGGCCACATTTGTGTATAGACAGAAGTGAAATGTCCCTTTCTCTTGTTTAATGACAGCATTTCACAAAATAAGCATTAGCTTTTATATGATTTAGTAATCCATTCTATTACCCCTGACACTTTTATGACTCAATTACATTGCAGAATATACCTCATTGTTCCAACTTTAAATACATCAGATTAGTCTGTTGATATCCTAAGTCTAAATGTTTGTGATAGACACGTTTTATCTCCAGTCAAGCTAGAGGTTGTCAAGAGACACCTTGACACACAACATTTTATTTCTGTACAGTGTTATCACTTTGCTCACATTTAGTGGGCATGACTTTTACATATGCCTTTATCTTCTCAGTAAATCCACTAAAGTTTTTTCAAACCAGCATGTAAATCAGCATCAGGATAACAAGTCAGGTAACTGACTTCATTATCTCAACTAGTATCAGAAGATTGTTTAGATCAATGTAAATGTGACACCAAGGAAAACTCATTGTTATCGTAGTGATCCTTTAGGGGTAGCATTGGCTGCCTTATCAAGAACAGAGCTCTTTAAACAGCAAAATAGAGTCCTGAGAAAATTTGTTTTCTCTTTTGTTTGGTTTCTTTGTTTTAAAAAATGGAGAAAAGCAAGCATTTGCCAGGCATTTACTATACTTACTGTATTCGTTCTACTTCATTATTCTTGTTTTATTGGTTTGGTAAAAACTGTTGGAATCAAGTGCTTTGTTGCCAGGTTTGTTTGGGGTTTTTTCACCCCAGAATGTCTTAATTAGGTTTTTATTTGAAGAATCTATTGTTGGTTTTGTCCACAGAAAGAGGCTATTACTTTTATTTTCTTCCATGTCTTTTTATTTTGTATATGCTTACTCAGAGAAACTATATTTAATTCTTTAAAAGTAGTGTATACATCCACGTACTATTTCATACCTTAAACAAAAATACTACCTGACTGACCTGTCAGTATACTGCTAACATATAGCAGTTAGAGATCTTAGAATGTACCCATTTTTATTCCTACAGTTTCTATGGTTTTTGTGGCCTCCCTTAAATGAAAATTCTGATTGCACTCAGGTGTGTTTTGGAAGATGGCGTTAGCCTCTATACTTTGCAAGTTGCTCGTATCACCTTCTTTATGGCAGATGGTTCAATGTCATACAATACGTACAAAGTTGAGGTAAGTGTAGTCTTGTTTACTTCTTTCCATTTCTCTTCAAGGCTGTCGGATAAGCCCTGCCAACTCCAATCTTGGGGCTCTCCAACTTTTCACAGCGCGGCCTCTGATATTGCGTTTGTTTTCCCTTAACAATGTGATGCAAGATGTTGTCCGATAGTCAGGGGTAAAACTTTGCTGTCTGGAATCGTGATGGTTCCAGGCTTGCCTTTACCCTTTCCTGCCTGTCCTAAGGTAAGGTGTAAGGGTGGTATTCAAGGGATGAAAGCCCAGAGGCAAATGGTACACATCAAAATGCACCCATCTATAGCAGCCTCCTCCTCTGGATTAATTTTCTAACCAGTAGCACATTACATATTTCTGAGTTTCTGTCTACATTCCTGTTACCACTTTGGGCAAGAGCAGTGTGTTTAGTATATTGCCTTGTGATCTAGCAGGACACAAAGATGATGCAGCATCCCCTGTAAACTGAGGCTCTCCGCAGCTGTATTCACACTTTACTCTTGAGGCCTTTTAATCAACCTTTGCACTGAAAATGCACAGAACTGGGTCTATGCAGGTTTAGAGAGATAAGCTGCTTAGTGCCTCTGCAGCCCTCAAGTGCTACTTTCTGAAGCACTATGGGCTGATGGACATATGTCTCTTGTACCTTACTGCTAAATAGTAGTGTAGACTTAATTAGATGTTGCCATAAGCACTGTTGCATCTGATGCCTTGTTTCCCACTTGGGTCCTTTGCAGATTGTGAGTTTTCATTATTTTTCCTGTGGTTAGTTACTTTTCACAGCTTTTATGTGTAGATTTTCATCCCCAGCATGTGAGCTCGAGGTGCAGCTTCTTGTCTAGACGCTGATGGAATTTTTTTTGTTCTTTTTCAAGTCTATAAAATCTGTGGATTTTTTCCTTTGAACACTCTGCCTTACAGACAGACCTGTGTGGAAATGATCCAGTTGATTAAGACATAAGGGTGCATGCCCTTGTGTGTAATCTGAGAGACAGGTTTGATGTACTCTCTAAGATCAGGGTAAAAAAACCAATTTACAGATATGTAACTAAAGCTCTGACAAAATACCAACACACACCTCATATTTTGCCCTTATGCAGTTAATGGTTTAACTGATTTCTTTTAATGATGGTCCTTACCAACAGGTGTAAAGCTTTCATGATACCAAAGTAAAAGCAACACAGAACACTCATCTTTAAAATCAGTTTATTGTTTTGTCCTTATAGTTGCTATTGGAAAGTATAATAGTGGTATTGGGGCTTATCCTCAATCTCAATTCCAGGAAGCAAATTGCTTCCTACACTGCAGCTGGTGGATAAGTTTCCAATTTTTTTATTTTTTTATATTTAAATTTTAAAATACGAGCTATTACATCTTTCTGCATCAACTGCATGAAGCCATAAATATATTTCAAGAGCCTGTAATCATCCCAGTCTGAATCTCAGTGGCATCTGCTTTCAAATACTACACACCATAGTGTTTATTTCCGCTCAGAGTTTCATTGTAAAGTTACATTGCTGCTTTACATCCCGTTACCTGATTCAAAGGCGATGCAAATAAGCTGATGCCATTAGGCCCTCCAAGGTGTCCTATTAAAGACCACCTGGAAAATGCACCATTAGGAAGGAGAGTATCATGTTCTGCAGTGGGAAATCTCAATTCTAGCATCTTTAGATTTATGTCAGAGCAAAGATGTTTAAAGACTTCCTTAAGATTACAGATTAAAGGGCTAATATACAGGAAAGACGAAGAAAACATTTTGAACCTTTTTCCTTTGTTTTAGTGAACATGTAAGAGCCCTTTCTACTACTGAAAGTAAAGCTCTAGATTATTTAAAGATCAAAACTTAAGAGTTGACACTGGTCAAATAATTTAAAAAAGAAAAGTTGTAAAATATCATGCACTAGAAGAAAGTGTACTAACCTGTAGTCTTTTGAACTAGACTGAAATAGTGCTTTAAGAAATGAGCTGTTGACAATATACATGGTGCTCTGAAATTCTCTGCTTATTGTTCAGCGCCATTGGGAATGGGGTTGAAAAAATTGACGGAATAAACTGAAGTTCTGCAAAGAATACTCTAATACCTGTTGATATATTTGAGGTAAAGCCATTCCATCAATACTTTGGATGCACACTATCAGGAGTATTTTACTGGCCTGTGTTTGTTCTGAGGTGACTTCATGGCCAAGAATATGAACAAGCAGATTTAAAGGAGCAGGATTGTCTTGACTTACACACTAGAGGCATCTGTGAAAAAGCAGCAAGGAATGGTGTGGGTCTTGTTGGTTGTAATCTGAAATCTATAACCAAAATCAAATGGTTATTGAGATTATCCAGAGCCATCTTAAATCTGTCAGTCCAGAATGTTGGCATCCTCAAGTCTGTGTTGGACTGAAAAGGCATGCTAACACTGACTTTAATGGCAAGGATGCTGTGGAGTCCGGTGGGATCTGGAGGTTGAAATGAGCTGCTTGTGTAAACTGGGAAGATGAGAGAAGCTGACATTCAGCCTTAGGAACACCTGCCTGGTCTCCCTGTGGCAGGCTCTCTGAGCACTGCTGCCAGCAGCGAGCTAATTGATTGTGCCTATTTCTTCAGTTAGGAAATGGGAAAGAAGGAAGAGGTTCCACATCAAGCTAAGACTTAGAAAAAATAAAGTACAATCTGCTGTCATCTGTCTTGTGGGCTGGGACTTCAGAAGTAACTAGAAGCTAGTGAAAATCTCAAGGAAGCCAATTATTGAGCTCTCAGCTGTTGAAAACATCACTTTGGCAACTGAGTAATCTCTGTTTTCCCAAATATTTAATGGGAAGATATGAGAATGCTCTAAGGCTCACTGCCGATTGCAGCTATTGCGGAGATGAGGAGGAAACAGCTGCGTCCTCATTTAGACTCAAATCTCACTTTAAAGAAGTGGCTGTTGCAAATAAGGAAACTTTAAAATAACTGAAATGGGCAGCAAAAATATTGCTTGCTCTGTTTTAAAGAGCATCTGGAGCTGTGCAAAGAAGAGACAAAATTTCTAACAGTACAAAAATTGGAATTTGCCTTTAGTGCATTAGGAAGCTGTTAGAGGTGGGAGTGTGGAGCACAGCTTAGCAATGCTCTACTACTGCTAATTTACTCGGAGTATGTTATCAGAACCTGCAGCAGTAGTTTTGAGGCGGAAGGGCAGCATGTTAACCCCATGAATTTCCTAGATGACCATTCCTGCTTGTGCCCTGCACATCCTTGTACAGTTGTGGAACCTTCCTTCAGCCCCTTCTCTTCCCCAGCCTTTGTGCAGACTCCACTTACGCTGCTTCTGCCTTCTCTGGTAGAAAGCCTGAAGGGCTGTGGGCTCCCTTTGCCAGTCCCTGTTGCTCACACTTGAGCACAGTTTCTGCTCTTGGCTTGTATGACCAGCTCTGGTGACTATTCAAGTAGTTTGTATTCAATGGCATTTTCAAGCTTTGCTGGCATCATTGTTCTGTTTTCTGCAGTAACTCATCCACACTGTAATGCAACAATAAAACTAAAAATGACCTCTTGCTCTTTAGGATAGACCATAGGACAAAGCCTGATGCTGTACCATAATAATGGGCCTAGCTCCAGTACCTTGGGGTAGCTGTACCAACTGGGCATGCCCTGGACTTTAAGTCCTCCAAGAGAGCAGCTCCATGTAATTTGTGTTTGTGTGACTCAGCCTACATTACCGCTGCACAGAGGAGAGGAGGTGTTATGCCCGAGGTAATTGCCATGTTGCGGAAGTGTCTCCCTTATATAGATGCCAGCTGATCCCAACCGAAATAACAAGGGATGCAGCAAACAGATTTTTACTGCAGAGGAGCTGTTTCCCCTTGAATCAAGGGCTTGTGCAAACAAGGATGCCTGATCTGATTTTTTTCTAAGTCTTTTCTCTCTTTACTTACTCTTCCTCTAAGACAGTGCTTTGCCTTCTTAGCCCCTTCTCCATTCTTGCAGGCTTCTAAATCCTCATATAATCAATCCTTATTTCCTCAACATCCTCTTACCTCTTCCTATTGTTCTTGTAAGATAATCCTGCACTTTTTCATAGATGATCCTTAGAGAGTTTATATGTATTGAGTATAACATTCTCTTGTTATTTTCTCTTCTGCATTCTATCTCTCTGTGTCTTATTCTTCCTCTGCTGAGTTTGGGCTTTTGGTATTTACGTAGGCTGTCCAGTCTCATTATCTCCTTTTTCCCTGTCAGCAAATTACTGGCGTATGTGCGAGCAGCATACCCTCCCTCTCTTGCTAAAGCGTTGTCTACCTGCCGCTGGGGGGAATATTTCTCCTCTACAAAAATGAATTGACTGCAGTCTCCCCAAAGGAAACTCTTCTCGTACTTTTCAAGGTAAAGCAATCGTTATGTTTGCCTTTCCATTTCATAATCTTGGAGCGTCTCCATCCTAGGTGTTTTCATATAAAGATGTGTCTTTCAAAGAATATCTGTTGTTGAGGACATCTGTACTCTGCAGATAGATAGACTTTTTAGAGCGTAGGAGCTTTCTGCTGTGTAAGATCTTTGCTCTGACATGGCAGGCATCCCATATGGGGCAGTCACCTATTGATTCTCTGGTTGCTGGAAGTCTTCACCACTATCTGCAGAGAGCACAGGGCTGCGCCACACATTTCTGTTTCTCTGCAGGAGAGGTTCAGCCAGGGAGGTTGAAAAAGCTGCAGTGCAGGATGTGCCTGAGGTGCCCATATTCTGCTTTGTGTAAGTCTTCAGAGTGGGTCTGTCTGACCCACACAAGCACTAAAAGTGCAGTGTAGGAACCAATCACAGGTACTTCAGTCATACGTCTTTTTTGACGTGTGCATCCGGTCTCTCTGCATCACAAGTGTTGCTGTACCTTCAGTAGCAGTTCCAGTTCACTAAGCCCATTAGGATTAGTTGAGGTGGGAGCCCCTCTACAGCTGGTGAGCATAACTCCTACAGTTATAGCTATGTGAAGCCACTGGTAAAGCCAGTGAAAAGGCGTAAATGCTCGTTTTGTTTAGCTGCTACTAGGCAAAGGGCAGCTTCTACTTTTTCAAAAAGAATTAGGGTATGTTTTATATAAGAAGTAGTATTATAGCTCAAAACAGGAGTTATGTCTGGAATGTGAAATTCTGCGATTCCCATTAATTGCTCAGGAGTGCATTTCTGTAGGAGAGTAGTACTGAGAATTGTTAGCACTGTTTTTGCTAACTGGAATAAAAATACATTGTGGTTGACAGAGCAATAGGGTCACAGGATTATTAAAATTGTAAAGGAGCTCAGGAAGCCTGTAGTCCAAGCTTCTGCTCCAGGCAGGGTCAGCTGTGAGGTCAGACCAGGCTACTCAGGGCTTCATCCAGTTTGGTCCTGAAAATCTCAAAGGATGGAGACTGCAGAGCCTCTTTGAGCAACTCGTTTCACTGCTGACTGTCTTCATGGTGAAAAAGTTTTTTATATCACCTCTGAACCTCTCTTGTTTCACCTTATGCCTTTCCTTCCTGCAGCTCACCACTGTGAAGAGCTGGGCTCCATCCTCCTCCTTAGGTATCAGAAGGCTGCTACCAGATACCCTCAAAGCCCTCTCTTCCCCAGGTTGAACCTGCACCATCCCTCTGCCTCCGCTTACAGGGCAGCTGCTCCAGCTCCCTCACCACCTTGGTGGCACTCTGAGGTACTTGGTCCAACTTAACATCTTTCCTGTATTGGGGTACCCAGAACTGGACCAGTACTTATGGTCCCATTACAGTAGACCAGTTTAAAGTCTATTGTACATTTTCTCTCACTGGTGGCCATGCAACTCTGATACTGAGATTTTAATGTTTCTGGAGACTTGGGGCCTTCCTGTATCCACTGTGGAACATACTCCGACAACTCTGAGATGTGAATGCAGACATTGGTCCAGTCATTTGGCAACATTGCTTCTGGGAACAGAAGAGCCCTGTTCATGCTAGTGAAGTGTCTTTGCATCATGTTTCCACCACTAGTGAGGTGGCAAGGGCAGAAGGAAGAGATGATGATTTAGCTCTGGCTGGAAGCTCTGCTCATCTCCTGCTCCATCTGAGAGTGGGTTGCCAGTCCAAGCGGGTGGCCAGAGCCCACAGCAGAGCTGCAGTCCATATTAACCATTTCCCTGTGACCTGGGGTGGCCCTTGCAGCCATTACTTAGATAATCAAGAGCTGACTACACTGAACATGAGCTATAGCATTGGTGGTAAATCCAAACAGCCCCTAACCGCTGCAAATTCTGTATTAAAAAAGTACTTATCTTCCATCTGGGAGGAAAAGTAATGAATGCTATTTAAAATGCCTAAACTGTGGTCATTTAACTGAAAAAATTTGAGTTTATTGTTTCTGTATGCCTAGGACCACCAGGTGGCAATATAAGAAAAAGGATAAGTCCCTGTCTCCAGCACTTGCCATGTCTACCCGAAAAATCAAAATAAATTACAAATATATTGAAAGACAGGTATTTGGTCTCCGCTGAGTTGTTTAAATGCAGCGTTTCAGTGATAAGCATTTCTCATCATGAAATGCTGATTTTGAAAGCATTCTTCTCATTTGGTCCTGCAGTTGGGAAAACTCTACAGTTTCAGAAAATGATGAGCACCTCCTAATCACACAGGGCCTTATTGTTTGTTGCACGTATTCTCCTTCTCCACAACATCTCAATCTGAAGAGTATATAAAAAATTGTAATTTTCTTACTTTACCTTGATGAAGTAGAAAATGGGACTTATTTTCCTGCATCTGTTTCCCTTTCTGTCTTCTGTATTCTGAAGGATTGTGTAACCATGTGGATGCCCAGGAAAGGTTTAAGCTCATGAAGTCCCATGCACCTCCTCAGGCAGCTGTGATTTGTGTCTGAAGAGTGACCATATTGGATCATATGGTGAAACTCTCCCAGCCTCCAGTGACTTACGTTTCAGGACCGTCTTAAAACAGAGGAAGCCTCCTTTTGCTTATTAGCAAAATTTCCTTTTCCTTCCATAGGTTTGTCCAATTGCTTTTTTAATCCATGCAAGCCTGTAGTGCCCCCAGTGATTAGTGAGAAAGAATTCCCCAGGGTAAGGCTGTGCCAATGAGAAGATGCGTCTCTTATTTGTTTTGAGCACTTAATGCCTCCTTGTTGTTGTATTAGAAAAGGGTTAGTTGTTTTTCACTGTCTCCCTGTCATTCCTGATTTTATAGACCTCTAGCATATTCCTCACCCATGGATTTCTCCTGCAGTCTGAAGAGTCTGCTTTAGTTAAGTGTCCCTTTTATGGCAGCTGTACTCTTCCTTTCGTCAGACTCACTGCCTTTTCCTCAGCACTACCATATTTCTACTAAATATTCTACCATATTTGAATAAATAAAGAAGTATTTATTACTCTTTTTGCACCTTTTGATTCATTGATATTTTCCCAGGAGTGTCCAGTCAACCAAACTGCTTATTTAAAGTATTGGCAAATAATTTTCTTTTCTGTTTGGAAACAAGTCAAAACTTGAGGCATGTAAGGCTCGTGATGCTGTCTTTTGAGTGTTTGTGACAGACTGTATCTTCTTGTCTTTGGACTATTTTGTTCTTTCCTCATTTAAGCCATAAATTGATTTTTCTAACATTATTCTGCAGTGGCAAGTTGCAAAGGCCTCAGAATCACCACACAGTGTGGAAGGATTAGCACTTAGAATCATAGAATCATAGAATAGTTAGGGTTGGAAAGGACCTTAAGATCATCAAGTTCCAAACCCCTGCCACGGGCAGGGACACCTCCCATTAAAACCATGTCATCCAAGGCTCTGTCCAGGCAGGCCTGAAACACTGCCAGGGATGGAGCATTCACAACTTCCCTGGGCAACCCATTCCAGTGCCTCACCACCCTCACAGTCAAGAACTTCCTCCTTATATCCAATCTAAACTTCCCCTGTTTAAGTTTTAACCCATTAACCCTTGTCCCATCACTGCAGTCACTAATGAAGAGTCCCTCCCCAGCATCCTTATAGGCCCCCTTCAGATACTGGAAGGCTGCTATGAGGTCTCCACGCAG
>JANHGB010044495.1:21687-56190 GCA_026283785.1 Coracopsis vasa
GCAGCAGTCTTCTTAGTGTTGGTGTTACCTGACAAGTGGATAGTGAAAAGCTAGGAAGCAAAGAGATGGGTAGTAGCCTGTGTTCCATTATGCTTTTAAATCTTCCCCTCCTCACCCCCCACTCAAGGCTGATTGAGCTATGTCTAAGGAAGTTTGGGGTATTTCTGAAACATACTTTGTTTTGAAAAGGTCTTCTGAAAATTCTCCACCAGTTACAGCCATGTGAAATCACACATCAGAAAGCTCTGGTGTTGCAAAACTACATGTCCATCATCTCCACGTTTCTCCCTCTGAACGTCTCTCAGCATTTCTCCTTTAAACTTCAGCAACACCCTCACCCTGTTGTAATTGTTGCTTCTCTTTCATCTTTGCACAGCAAATATTTTTCAGACACCTTCACTAGAGGAAGCTGAAGTATCACCTGAGGGTGATGGAGAAGGGGGAATAAGTGCACATCTGGGACAGGCATTTAGAAGGAAATAGCTCCTGCTGGTGTTTGGGGGTCCTCAAGTGATTAGTAGCTCTGGACTTGTACTTCGTCCTGAGGGGCAGCTATTTTTACTCACTGCTGTGAATTTATAGATCATCAGACAGACATTAAGAAGCCCTTCTCACTATGGACTGGCTGTGAATTGAATGAAAATGAAACAATAATCAAAATAGGCAGTTCTGAGTCTTTTGTTGTTGTTGGCAATCAGGTTACTAGCAAGTGGTTTTGGTGACCCTGGGATTAAGAGGCACTGAAGCTGGTGAGATAATTAAGGAGGGAAGGAGATGTGGAGGATAATGCACGCAGACCTCCAGTAAGCTGAATTGAATACAGATCACAACTTTGCTATATTTGTCAGAAATTTTCAGTGTGTCACTAAACTTGTTCCTCAGTTTCCCTCCAGAGAATGTCCCTGTCACATTTCTGCTTCAGTAGAGGGACTAGCTGATCGCCGTTTCAAAACGCTTCATATGTTTATTTCTAAGTGACTACATGATGCTTTATTTAAAAAGTACTGACTTTCTTACTATTGGTCATACAAACAGACTTGATTGTATTCACAAAGGACACCTCCTACCTGCAGAAGGATGAACAAGCAAGTTAAAACTGCCTGAACAAACCAAGTAACATTAACTAGAAAGAAAGAAACCTTAGCAAATAGGCTAAGGAAAAAGTACCTGAAAGAATGAAATTGCTTTCTTGCTGGTTAAGCAGCTGGTCTCCATTCAACTACCAGCCATGTGATAAAGTGTATTTTTCAGCCTCGGTTGGTTTTATTAGCAATTAAAATCTAAGCCCGATCACAAAAACATAGGTGACAATGCCATGTTCCTGTCATGGGCAGAATAATGCTAATGGCAGCAGATGAATGAAAACAAAGGGACCTGGCCCAGGCTGGCAGCACAGCTTGCTACATACACACCTTAATTTGCTGAAAAGGGTCCTTGACGTGTGGGATAACTCCTGAAAGGGCCAGGTGTACGTGTCCAATGGATGAGTGGTTCATGGAGTGCATCAGACATTTAAATGCAGCACCAGTGTGATCAGGAAAACGATAAAGCTGCAATGCAGAATGTGCATAAGGGAAGCTGTGTCTCTGTGCTCAGGAGTCTGGCTGCCAGGATGCCAGCCACCACTTGTCCGTGTTTGGCCAGCAATATGCCTGCCCACCTGCCACCTACCTAGGTGAATAAAATCTGAGGATGAATTGGGTACCAGGCTGAAATCAGCAGGTCTGAGGATCCCTGGCTATGGGGAGAGGCAGACCACAGGGGAAAGAGAACAGATGTAGCTGCAACAAAACCTAACGCGTGGCTTAAACATCTTCCCCAGGCTCAGCTTTTCACAGTGCTTTCCCCACAGGGTGTCTCTCTCTGAAAGAGAGTTGCCTTTGCTCCCCAGGAGATGGCAAGCGTCTGTGGGTTAATGAGAGTTGCACCTGCTACTGAAATGAAGCTGTAATTATCCTGCATTTCGACATAGAGCTGGGTTACCTGGCTGCAGGGTGGCTGCGGAGGTGTTGCTTTCCTGGGGAGGCTCTGGAGGCTGCTGCAGCTTTGAAAGAGGAAAAGTATTGTTTATCTGCTGGATAAAGCTACCAAAGGGCAGGTAAAAAGCTGTGCATTCATTAGGAGCACAGAATGTATAGGGTGTTCTTGATGAATGGTTTTCTGTGCCTAAGCATCATCTGGAAAGCCACTTGTTCACCTAAGAAACCCAGTGGAAACTGTGAAATGGGATTTTGAAAAGAATTGCAGCAAGGAATATGAACAATTTAGTGATTTTGAGAATGGCAGGAATGGACAGAAGGACTATATCTTGGCACTGCTCTCTTATTTGTTCTGGAGTTAGCATGGTTGTTTTAAGTCCGTTCCTAATATAGGGGGACAGAGAGCAAAGGTAACAAATTGACAGGGGAGTGCATTAGCAAATAATTTGAAAACCAGTGTAGTGTACCTGGTGTCTCGTCACCAGCTGTCCCAGCAAGAGGCAGGTTTCTTTCCCTTTCCTGCCCTTCCTTCCCACGCTGGGATCCAGGACAGTTTCTCCTGCCAGTCCAGGTGAGGACAACAGAAGCAGTGTGGTGAGGGATCAGCACTGGAACTGGTAACAGCAGCCCTTACTTTTCAAAACAAGGCTTTCCTGATGAAATGTTGTTCTATGTCATTTAAATCCTTTACCTGAGTGTGGTGACTGATTGGTTATTGTGGATGCCCTGAGTTTAACCGTCAGCTGATCTTGGGGTAGTATCACCCAAGTAGCTGACCACTGGTAGTATCTCTATGCTTTGCTGCTCATACTGTCACCCAACACATGGTGAAGCAGAAGTATGAATGCTATATGGAGTTGCTGTGCTGTTAGCAGTTCCCCCCTCCTTAGCAGTCTTTCTTGGCAATGAAATTGTCTTGCTCTTCAACAACAAAATCAATCAGCGGGCTCCTCTGGGGTCTCATCACCACCTTGCTGCTTACATTACGTAAACCAATTTTTAATGTTCTGACTTCTCTCTTCTGTTTTGCTGCATTATATGGAACAATTCTGCTTAGTATTAAAAATGAAGAAGTAAGGAAGATGCTTTTGCAGACCACCTAGACAGCTACAGAATCTCCCACGAGCCCACTCCCCCTTCGACCAGCTGTGCCACAGTAAAAGTCCTTGATATTTAGTGTGAAATCGCATCAGGATAATCATCCTTGTGGCAACCGATGTCCATTTAGGTGGAAACCAGTGTTTTCCTGGAAGACTGCAGGAATGCGGGTTAGAATCCTGTATCTGAACCCCTCTACACCCAATTGTTTTGTTTTTCTTTAAAAATATATGAACAGGTGAAGTACACTGAGAATCTTGCTTCTGTAATCTGCAGTCAGGGATCAGGGCTGGTGATGGCTGCACTTTTGCTACAAGTGAGTGAGACACATAGCGGTTAAATTTTATTTGGGTCACTTGTAACGTTTCATTTTCGCAGCCAGTTTGGTTGGCAGAATATTTGATTATATATTTTATGCATAACAAAGCAATGGAAATCCGCAGCGGCCCTCCTTGATGAAAGGCAGTGTGATGATACATATTTAAAACCTCTGCATGGGCTTTCCTGTAAGCAGGAGGCTTGGGAAGGGAGGCTTTTTCTCTTGTCAAAGGCAGCAGAGTGGAGCTAGGCCTTTTGAAAACTGTAACAACCCTCAAAGGAAAGAAAGAGATGTAAGCTACAGTGACGTGAGGGAGGCAGGAAAAAAACCCCACGCCCTGAAATGTAAGTGTGTAAAGGCATGTGAGAGCCAGTCCTCTGAAACAGAGAGCAGGCAGGACCCACCTCTTTTGCTGGTGGAGCAAGAATGGATTTACATCTCATTTGTGTGATCCTCTGGGGCAGGAATCGGAGCTAGACAAAGGCGTCTTCTGCACGACAGAGGAAATCACCGCTATTTACGTAACAGCTATGTTTTATTCTTGGTGCAGAGGACTGGACTGCACTGTACCAATAGCCTGCTGCCCGGTCAGTCTGGGCTGCTGGCACTGGGGAAATGCAGCACCAGACACTGGCGTGCCTCAGTGGCTGGGGTCAGCTGCCAGCAGCATCATCCAAAAGCATCTCACTGGGCTCTTGGAGCCTTCATGGTAGGGGAAGCAGAAAGGCAGCAGGTTGTGTAAATTCACAACAAAATGGGTATACTGAAATTGCAGAGCTTCTATTTCTTCCTTCTGAGCGTGGGCATAAAAAATACATCTTCAGTAGGCAGGGAGTGGGTGTGTGAGAGAGCAGAGTGTTTGCTCCCCATTCCCACCATCTGGAAAAGGGTGGACGTTTCAGGGGAAAGGATCCTGACAGCAGAGTTCATCTTTGATTAGTGCATCGTAGAGAACTCACACATTGAGTTGCCCGGTCTTACATGACTGCAGAAGAGATTATGGAAGGAATAGACAAAATGAGCATTACCAGATCACCGGGAGTGGAAGATATTCACCCAAGTCTCCTAAAGCAGACTGTGAGGATGAGAAAGCTGATCTGCATGCAGCAGACTGCAACCTCTTGCTTACAACCAGTTTGCTGTCATAAGCCTGTTACAAGCATGATTCCAGTTCTTTAAAAAGGTTTCCAGGCAAGTGAAGGGAAACTGTAAGCTGGTAAATTTGACACTTATGCTGGGAAAACTAATAGGACCTATAAAAATAAGAGAATTAGTGAACAGACAATAAAAATGACAAACAGAAATGTTATTGCGACTTTGTGCCCAAGTCCTGTCTCGTAAATATATGAGAGTTCCCTGAAGGTGGCTAAGGCTGGGCTGATCCGTATCATCCTCTTGGATTTCCTAAAGACTTGTTAGGAGCTGTGTTGCCATACTGTAAGGATAACTTCACCTCTGGTAAGAGATGGTGAGGCTGATGTGAGGGTGCTGCTAGTAAAGGAGGAGACTGTGTAGTGGTAAGAGTAGTAGAGTGCAGGGAGAAAGGCATAGCAAAATGGGGACAGGCACTGCGGGGGAATAATCCAGGAAACAGGACAAAGAAGGAGACCAGGGAAGGAAAAAAAAGATGTGGGAGGCAGCTGTGTACTGTCTTTTTAACTTCTAATTATGAGAAGCTGAAAGTGCAGGGGGGCCGTAGGGGCAGTGCTGACAGAGGCAGCCAACAGAGTCTCCTGGTGGCCATGTGCAGGTCTCACTCCGCAGGACATGGTTCCGTGCAGCGACTCCAGCAAGTAGCCTTGGCACAGCAGAGGCCTTGACTCAATGTCATTTCCGAAGGGAGGATGCTGGTTCCCAGTGGAAGGATAAGAGGCAATGGGCAGAAACTGAAATATGGGAAATTCTATTTATCCATCAGAAGGATCTTATTTATGATGAGGGTTGTTAAACATAGGCACAGGAGGACCCCGGGAGGTTGTGGAGTCTCCCTCCTTGGAGATATTCAAAAGCCACTTGGACATGGTCTTGGGCAACTAGCTTTAGATGGCCCTGCTTGAGGCGGTGGGTTGGACTGGATGACCTCCAGAGGTCCCTTCCCACCTCAGTTTTCCATGAAGAGGAGGATAGGCCTCTTGTTTGCTTGTGGAAGAGCAATGGGAAGAGAATAGCAATGGTGAGAGTAAGACCATGCTTTTTCTCTGTACAATTTAACTTCCAGATTTCTAGGTGTAAGCTTTTGGTGAAGACCTCTGAGAATTGAACCAGCCCTATTTTTGCCAATCAGTAACCAGTACAAGAGTTTTGGTCTTTCTGAAAGTCATTGGTTACCTTGTTTTTTCAAATCTGCTATTTTTCCTCCTAGTAATGAGCCTATCAGTTAAATTGTGGTTAACCCCGTATTCTGCATTATATTGACCTTGAGTTAATTTTGTGGTGCAAATGGAAGTACTCCAGAAAGCAGTTAAAGTTCTCAAATATCTTAAAGCCCAACTTTCTCTTCAGTCATGTGGTGACAACTGGAATTGCCTGAAGCATTAAAGCTCACAGTGTAGTTGAAGGAAGTTGAGACACAGGATATTTACAACAGAGGAGACCTTAATCTTGGAAACAGCTTTTCTGCTTGTCCTTCAGGGACTGTACTGGTCTGTCTGAAGAGTTTTGCTGCAAAATTTCCTGGGTGAGAAGAATGGCATAGATGAGAAGATGCTGACGGTTGGGACTTAGTGGGGTTCATGAATGGTTGATGATGGTTGATGTTAGCATAATTGTTAATATTTTCTTCTTTTAATATATTTTACTTTTAAGCCCAGAGCTTTGGATGCCTTGAAATACCTATTTTATGTGTAGTTTAAAAGCAGACAACTTTGTCAGTAAGCCATTTAGCTAGAAACTTTCTTTAACTCCATAGTTAAAGACACCATGTGGCATCTTGTTAGAAAGCCTAAACAGAGTTGATAAGAGCTAGGTAGGACTGCCAACATCTTTGTATAGATAACTTATTTTCCTGAATTAGAAAGCTATCTAGAGACAGTGCATCCTCCCTTTCTTGAGAGTGAGACCTCCTGCCTTAAGTTTTCAGAAATGGTTGGTAGGTTTTAGATGCCTCCGTTTTGCATGTCTGATTACAGACTACTCTAGGGGTCAAGTGGTTTTGAACACTGAAATCCCTCAAAACACATTTTGGGCAGTCAACCTATTCAACTGGTTTTCTCATAGCTGTTAGCTCTTGTACTCAGTAAGTCACTTTTTCTAGGTATGTGCTCTGTTCTTTTTGCTAGTTCTGGCTATGGTTTACTGGGGAATTGGCTGTTTCTCATCCCCAGCAAAGTAACTGGAACCGTTGCACTCTTCACCAGTAGCTATTGAAAGAATTAAACCTATACACTTTTATATCCATTATGGTAAAAGGTCTTTTAAAATATAACAGAAGAAAATGTCTGGGCTCACATATACCACAGCAAACATGAATGGATGTCTGAGGAAAAACTGCTTCAGTAGTTCATTCAGCTTTCACTGTGCAGTCAGACTGTCTGGTAGGGACTGCCATCGTGTAGAACCCTCCCATCTGGCTCATCCTTTTGGTGTACACTTCTGCTCTCTTCTCTGAATTTGGCCGCTCTAAGTCTCTGTAGTGACAGAACCTAAAACTGGTATTTTCATGTAATTTAGAAACCTTCCAGCTGTCTGACAGGCTGTTACAGAGGTGAGGATATGCTATAGACCTATAAATACACAGTACTCTTGTAATAACATCAGAAAACCTGTGTCAGTTTTCTTCTCCCATTTGGCAGGACTCCACGCATGTGCTGTCTAAAAACACCAACTTATTGTAGCAAATTGGTATACTGAACCAGAATAGGTCCAACTTTCTCATTCTATTAGTGACTGGGAAAAAAAACCAAAACAGAACAAAACTTGATACCAGACAAGAGAAGATAATGAGAACTGTGAGGTCAGAGTTATGTTCCTTATAACATGAGACTCTGGTGATAATGCAGACATCACATTAGATTTTATTAAAAAATAACAAAAATCCCAACTCTATTCATTTTTTGGGCTGAGCATCCTCCCATGATGGGTCTGGGAGTAGCTGGGTCAGGGTGTTCCTCTCTGTCTGATTAGGATATTGGGGTTTGGCTGCCTGTCATCACTCCCCTGAGCTCCTTTGTGTTGGTGGACATGGAATCTTTGCTGGTCTGACTGCTCTCCAGTGGTGCCTGGGCATTAGCAATGTCAGGGTGCTCTGTTTCCTTCACCGGCACTCATTGTGGGGATGAATCTTTAATTGCATAACCTAACAGAAATGACACAAAACCAAGCTCAGTTCTGGTAAATCAGTTGCAAATCTGAGGTTTTATAGCAAAAAAGTTAAATCTATGTAAGAGAACTTGCAGAACTCTACTTTTGCAGGAAAGCCGCACATCCACAACTGTCCTTGCAGTTAACAGGAGGTGAAGCTAATTAAAATTGCTCGGGGGTTATTGCCAGCAAAATTACATGGAAGCATGGTATTCATTATTTAGTAAGCTTTGTACCCTAAAAGTTACCACATAACCTCACCACTATAAATCACAGTACATTCAAAGAGCAGCTAAAAGGGCTTGGATTTTGCCATATGCTCATTTCTCATTCGTTTAATTCTTGACTCATGAAGCTATTTTTGTTTCACACTCCTAAATTAAAAATGAATTGGCCCAAAGATGTCAATTTGAAGTTAATGATTAAAAAAACCAACAACAACAACAAAGTAAGGAAAGTGTATAAAGGCAGGACAATAAAAGCTACTGACAAAGTTAGCTATAAATCTTGGCATGCTGTATAGTAACAATACAGGAAATCATAACTACTTGCTGGTGTTGTTCACCCCACATTTCTGCTTTACCAAAGTAGTAACAATTTATAAAAAATGTACGAGCCCAGAACATCCTGTCAAAAATTCCTTACATGATAAATCATAATAATATTTCTTTAATATTTGTTATCAGACTATGAATATGGGCTATATTAATTCTGCACATAGTACTTCAGTGTTCCAAATTTGGCAGCAGGGAGGTTTAATTCTGCAGTATAAAATCAGTGTCCTTGTATGAATCCAACTTGTCAATACATCCAGACAGCAGTTTGTGATATAAAACTTAGGTTAGAAAAAATGTAGACACTTATTCTATATTTCTTTATAATTTTTCTGGAAGACTAACTGATTTTCTAAAACTGCTTTTAATATATGCATCCATACATATGTTTTCCTCCTTCTCCAGACTGTGTTTTGTTTTGCAGTAAACCCTCACCCTGCTTTATGGTTTTCCATCTGGGAAATCATATGAAATAACCATGGTTCAATATTGAATCGTCTTCTGCAAGTAATGTTTTCTGCCTGGTGACTTGTTTGACCAGCATAGCAACTGGTGGAGGAAGGGTAAGAAATTGGTGGAACACTCAGTCTTTCTTGCATTCTTTTACATGTAGTTTTTTTGCTTGCTTGCTTGTTTGTTTGTTTTTACTGTTTTTGAGATGTTGTTCAGGTTGATCTAAAACCTGACTATAAAATTGTTATTTCCCAAGGAGGAGGAAGGGAAAGCATTCTTCTTCCTTGTTTTTGTTTTAATTTTGGTTTCTGGATACTTGCCTGTGTGTAGAGTATTGATTAAAAAATGATCATAATAAAGCAACAGTCTGTTCTCCCTTATAGATGAGATGAAGTTGTTTCAGTAGAGTAAACCTAAGATGAATTTACAGTGACATAAACACTAGAAATAGTGGTGAGTGCTGAGGGAAAAGCAGGAAAGTACTTCTCATTGTTGTCAGCCTTTTTATGGTGATTTCAGGGAGCATTGAATCATTCATTTTATGTAACTCTGAGGGTATAGACTTATTTGCACAGAAAATACCTTGTATCTCAGGGAGCTGGTGAAGTCCAAGCTCTCTATCTCTCTCTGATGCTAACACACTAGAGGAGAAGAGCAGTAGACACATGCCTTTTTCAGGTGACTGAACCACTTGAGATGAAAGAAGTTTCACTTTTTATCTGTTGCTTTAGACTGCATGAAATGTTTCTGGGCTTTTTTTGCACACCTTTCCTGTGCCTTTCTGGGCCCTAAAGGTCAACAGTGCTAGATTTCTTTTAGAAGAAAGGGTTTACAGTGAGCTGTTGGTCACCCGAATTCTTCACCAGGAGGAGTTCAGTTGTGGGAGTGGGCTCCCTTCCTCCCATCCTGGGCTGGTTTATGGGGGTTATCTTTGTATCTTCCTAAACAGTCTGTTTAGCCAGTCTTTCTTGTTGACAAGCTAGCTAGTTTTCTTGGACCTTTTTACTGTATAGAGTTAAACCTTACCACTGCAGTCAGCTTCAGGCTAAAGAAAAGAACAAGTTAAGCAGCTTTTCCCAGCTCTTTAGTGATTCTGCAGTCATAGCCAAACCGAGATCAGAGCTGCCGAAAACACAACCCAGTAAGTTCTGATAGCACAGTCATTGGTAAATGCAGATAGCATAGCCCACTACTAGCAATGACAACACTGGTCTACTAGCTCACATCTTTGACAGAGGTTTTGCTCTTTGGATTCATGCCATTTCACCTACAAAAGAAGGGCTCAGACAATAGTCTAGCAAACTGTTAGGTGGCCAGATACTCCAGTTGTGAGGAGCAGTTTTGGCCACCAAAGAAATCCAAAGAGATGAACAGGATTGAAGAAAACCAAGGAGGATGCTAGGCAGGGCAAGAAGGACTAATGTAATTTATAGGTAGCCAAATGACTGCCTGATAGGTGCAAAAGATAGTTAGCAGATTGTGGGATGTTTTGATGCAGAAATGTCTGTCTTTGGGTAAGTGCAGCTCTGCCCAGAGCTATTGCACTGGGAACAGTGCCAGAAAGAAGGTATACATGATAGAGGACTGTCATCAGCAAAGATGCTTCCACTGTACGCTAAGACAGGGATCTGTTTATTAAAGAAAACTACAGTGCACAAAGCAGGGTGTTGCTTGATGTACCACAAACATCCAAACAAATCTTTGCCCATTAAATGAATACATCCCTGAGAACTATATCAGGCTACTCTACCCTTCTCATGGGCTAATGCTATCTTACTGGGATGTACAAGTTACTGACAGCAAATTTCTCTGTCACAGATGCAGGAACGGACACCTATCTTAGACCACCACAGTTTACATGGTGCAGCTTACAACATCGCATGGAAGTGGAGACATATGCAGATGTGTACTGAAGAGTGTGGCAAGTTCCATAATGAATAAAATCCCCCTGGCCAAGGGTGTCTGCCCATTCAGCATGGGGAGTCTAAGGGTAAACCCAACATCTCATCATACCAGCTATGTCAGGAAAGAAGAGAGCAGTCTCATGCAGTGTAGCAGAGGAATCTCATGATAGGAGTCAAGTGAGGCAGGGGAGTCTGAGAAAACTATTTTTTATATAATAAGCTGGTGACTGAGATAAACAAAGCTAAAAGACAGCCTAAAGCTTTGGGATGAGGATCACTGATGACTGATTCATGTAATGAAGTTCATATACCAGGGAGAGGAAGATGCTTTCCAAAAGGTCAGTTCAGGATTAGAAGGGACTTTTGGAGCAAGTAACGATTTCCATAAATCTCTTTCCTTTTGTTATGGTGTGAAACACATTTCTGGACTTCTGTGATAAACATGAAGCTAGTAGTGTAAGTAAAAAAAAGCAACTCCTTTCCTTACTCCTCCTTAGTCTAAGTACAAACATTGTACTGTAAACACTTCCCCTATAGGGATATAAAAGGGGAAAAATAAGGTGAAGAGTCCTTATTTGCATGACTAGTGTAGTGCTAGTAATATAATCATTATGAAGGTAATATAACATCTATTTAGAACAGAGTAGAACTGAATATCAGTAAAAGGAAAGCATTATTCTGAATGAGAGAGAAATTAATGAGAAATATCTTTTCATCATTTTGAATATACCCCGTTAAATTAATTGAAGCAAGGTTGTCTAAATTCTGATATGTTCACAAATGTTTTCATGCATACCAAGCTGAACTAGGTTCTGAAAGAAAGAAAAGTGCCTTCCTAGACTCTTTCTGTACACAGCCAAAGCAGCAGGGTATTCATCAAAGCGTAAGCAAAGTGCATAACCAGGGATTTAATTCTTGAAATTGCATTTGACTACAAAACTTTCAAAGCCATGTGGAGAAGGCCTTTATACAGGGTGCCTTACTGTAGCTTTAGAGTATGATGAACTGAATTAATTCAAGGAATTTATTATTGCAGTTTGCCTGTGATGAGGGCTGGGACTGTGTTTTCTTTTTGGAGCTTGGATTTTAATCTATGTTAATATTCACATCAACAGGGTAAGTTAATGAGGCCCAAGCTCATTTTATTATCTTTTATCTGACTGAAACTCTAAGCTTCTACCCGCACAGCCTGAGATACGCAGTCTGCATGCTGGATGAGGAGAAGCAGTTTATACTTTGAGCATTTGTACTGCACAGACACAACTGCTCTGTGGTTGGTGTTCTCCATATGGGAAAGTTCATTTTGTTTCTGTCTTGCTTGAAAACAAACAAACAATAAATCAGCAACGTGACCATAAAAGAAAAAAAACAAACGAAACCAAATGACCAAACAAACAGAAAATAAGGGATATGAAAAAATAATGCAAGCATGCCTGTGAGGTCTGAACCGGGGCTGGGTGCCCTCTTTTTCTTTGTAGAAGACAATGAGAGGTTGATGATTGCTGACGTACACTGGGAAAAAAAATAGCTTATTTAAAAGGAGGCTGTATTAAAATAGGCACTTTTTGATTCTTGAAATTATTTTTGTCACATTTGGGACTCCTGAAGTGAGTGTTTGCTCCTAATGATTTCTCAAGTAAGGACTGACAGCCTTTTCAGAAGGATTTGAACATATCAGGTATTCCAGCACCCAGTAACAACTACACAAAGAATAATGGAAGTTGCATGTGGAGTCAAGATGGTAAAGAAGTTGAAAATATAAAATAAAAAGAAAAGAGGAAAATAAAAAGAGAGGTGTTGCATTGCAGGGAAATGTTGTTTGGAGAGGGTTGAGCTGGCTGCCTAATGTCCCAGCCACTCTGCCTGCCTGTGAGCACACAGGGTACAGTAGCAGAGTTGAGCCGGCACTTGAGGATGAAGGAGAGGTTTGACCTTTTTGGTATATTTAAAAAGACTCAGCCGGGGTGTGTATTAAAGTCTGGAAGCAGAGAGGAGTAGTGAGTCTTCCTGCCCTGGGATCTGATTAGGATAAAATGCAAGGAAAACTTCTGTTGAGAGGTATAGATGGCCATCTGATGCGACTGCTCCCATCCTGTGACAAAACAAATAACCTAATGTTCAGCAGGGGGAGATGCCTCTGGATTAATCAGTTTGCCACTCCTAATACCGAATTGCTTTGCCACAGACCAATTAAATGAATGTCTTCATATGCCTTTCCACCCTCGTTACAGTTTTACTTGTCCTTAATAGGAGTACTTTTATATCAAATGGCAGTATCATAAAGAGCATAATGGGATGGGAGGAGTGGCAGCCTAACACAAAGCAAGAAAAGGTCTATGGAGAATTCAGATGTGCTAGTCTGAATTTCACAGTTAATTTATTCATCTTCAAACACTCACAAGCCAGTTTTTGTGGAGGTGAGGGCAGCTTTAATTAGCAGTGAGCAAACAGGCCCCAGAGGGTTGAGCAGTTGGGTTTGTTCTTGACTTGTGGCAACCTGAATTAGACTCTCAGGGATAACCGAGAGCTGAATTTGTCCTTTAACTCAATGGTCAATTAAACCTGGGACATATTTACACGATTTTGCTTGGAAATTTTCTCATTTGATGCAGTGAAATACCTCCTAAAGTCTTGAAATGTGGCAAGTACTCTTCTTATTTGTTTACATGGATTATGCTGGAACAACTCATGCGTTTTTTCCACTTTGCTGAGCTTCACTCTCATCATAAATTGCTTATTTACGTTCAAGTGTCAGTTAATTCTTCAGTAAATAAATTCTTGGGGTTTAAAACTAAAACAAAGCAATAAAAATGGAATATTTAGTGGGTAGAGGAGGAGGGAAAAGACTGAAAAGTCCTCAAAGAACAGGGACATTTGTTAGAGAAATATTCCTTATTACAACAGCACTATGACAGATATTCAGCTGTACTTTTAGTTGAAGTTGAAGAGTCTGTTATCACAAAGGGAAGTTGTGTGCAGGCCTCTGAAAACAGAAAAATGTGTATATGTAGGGAGAACAGTGAATATGCTCTCTCCCCACACCGTGACTAAGAGAGACCAGTTAAAAACCACATTTCTCTCTGTGTGTGAGAACCAGTTTCTGTAAGATCTTCATAAGGACTGGCAGTGTATAAACTTCATGCTTCTGCAGCCCTCCAGTAATAAGGAAAGCCTGGAAATAGCTTGGGCTATTGAAATATTGAACTGAATTTTGAACTTCGAGCCTACTAGAAGCTGAGGTAAAAATTTGGGGCAAGTTGCTCCCGTTTTAGTGACTAGCAATACTGAGGTAGTTAGTGATGGTTTTGGCTACAGTTCTGACAATTTTAACAGCTTCATTCGTACAGCTACCTTTGTGGTATGACAGTGACTATCTTTTCCTGGGGGTGCTTGTGCCTGATACTGACATTGATGTGTCTTCCTCAGAAGTGACTGCAGCTGAGTCCCTTGTTCATTTGCATCTTTATGACTTTCAGTCCATCGTCTTGTACGTGTGTGTTGGTTGTTTTGATATTTTTTCCCCTTTTCTACCATTAGCTCTGTTACTTTGCTCAAACAGTGTCTTCCAGTGACCTGAGTTTGAGGCAAGGCAAACTGAAGAGGATTTCTTTCCAGTGTTGAGAGTCAGGATAAGTTGTGGTGCTTATGGAATTGTTAACTTAAAAGCCTTTAACCTCAATGTTATCACCCACCCTCTGCAGCCCTACTGTGAAGGCATTGTCCTTGTCCCCCCTGTTATTGTTAGTGTCCTTCTACTCTCCTTATCACAGGGAGAGTGGAAGTCTTTGGAAATGTGACCGCCTTCAAGATGAGCAGCTAAGACTTTGCTTCCTTTTATCTTTCTTGAGGAGAAACTGATCTATTTGCAGTAATTTGCTTTTCTCTGCAGGTCCTGTGGTGGTTCCTTCATCTGCAGGTGCCCCTCAGAATACTCCTGGGTGGATAGTCCTAGCGCTGCTGCTGCATTGGCTTTATCTCCTGAACTGCTCAAGAGATGACTTCCACCTCTGCTGTTTTGTTTGTGGCTGTCTGCTTCAGACACAGCTTTTGTTAGGGGATAAAGTGACTGCAGTAGCAGGTAGGAGGGTGATCTAGTCTCTGAAGTGGTTACAGCTGTAGGTTGTAAATGTAGGTGATACTTTCCTCAGTTTAAGTTGCACTCAATAAGTGTGGGTACAGGGTTCTTGCTACATAACCTATTGCCAGAAGATAAACATCGTCAGTTCCAGCCAAAGCCTGTCTTTGCGGAGTCATGAAGACGTCTGTTCTTTCTCCTGAAGCTCAAGGTCATCTGAGCTCCTTTCTTCTATGCTTCTGCTAGGGAGCCAGCTCAGAGGCTTCTTGCTGCTTGTACCTAAAGCTGGCGCTCCCACCTCCTGCTCCTGTCCTCAGATCTATTTGACCTCTACTGAATTCAGCCTTTAAAGTTCAGTAGGTTGCTTAAATGCTTTTGTGATGTTTGGCTTTGATGGCAATAGTAGCAGCTGCTTTCCTGGGAGTGGTGAAGGACGCAGTGACTGGAGATGCTTCTCTTTTTTCCTCCTACCTGCCCTTCACTCTTTTCCTTTGTTTGGCCCACTTCAGCTACATCACTTGGGGGTGGGGGAGGATGGGGTTAAACCAGTTGTAGTTTGCAAACCTGGTAGCTCAAAATGTCTGCAGGTAAGAATGGTCTGAGACGACACTAATGTGATGGCACTGCCACCCAGGGTTGCCCCGGTGAACAACCCAGCATGGGCTCTGTCCATCTCTTCCCCACCTCTCCTGGTGCAGCCCCAGACCCTCTGCATTGCAGATCCTTTGCAACGTCATTTGGTGAGTAGCGATAAGCACAGTAAACTGGCAGAATCCCGATCGGCTCAAGGGGCAGTGAGCTCTTGAAAGTGCACTTGTGAATAATATTCATGCATATTAAAGTAATGGCCATAAGTACTATTCACATCTCAAGAGATGGAAAAGGCAGTCAGTAACTGAGGACCAAACTCGGACAAAAATCATAATGTTTAATCCACTGTAATAAACCTGTCAGTCTTCTAGGCATAGAGAAGAAAATCCCCATTAAACAAATCAGTGACAGGGAGTCAGTACACTGAATGGGCAGACTGGCCCATCCTTTGGTCTGTGGTATGAGTGCACAGTAAAGCCCTGCTGATATCCAGAAGGTGCTGTGGAAGTGCTGAGACAGGTCTTGCTGGGCTGGCTTCCAGTAGCTAAGCAAGCCTGAGCAGAAAGGGACAGAAACACTAATCCAGTCTTGTGGAGAACAAGAACACCATACTGGGATTTGTAATGAACAGGCGCTGAAAAGACCAGAAAAGATTTGATAAACATTTAAGAACAGCTGTTATATCTTTTAGAAGAAAGATAAAACTGGAAAAGTGCCTTTTTTAGTCTTCCCTCACCATCCTCGACTTAATTAATTATTTGAAAGGAGGCCTGCAACATTAGTAATCTTCCGTTAATTCAATAACAGTTTTATGATTTTGAAGGAAATGTATTTGCCGTGACTGTGGAATGTCAATAGTTCAAATAAATCTGCTCCTCTGACATCTCCCTCTTATTTTTATTCCTTAGACCTCTTCAAGCAATGTCTTGCTTTGTTGTGGTTTCCTATTATTCTTGAGCAGCTCTAAGTTGTTCACATCCTCCCACAATTTCTAGTTGAATATAGGTTTCATAGGTTTCACAATAAAGTTGTCTAGGTTTCTTTTTTCCCTTTATTGAATGAGATTTGATGTATCTGATTTTCTCCTGCCATCTGGTACTGTGCATTGAGAGCCACAATCCATGCTGTTAACTCCTCACTGGTATTTTCTCTTTCGCTTATGTTCGATGGGACTCATAAACTGCATTAGAATTCTACAGAAAACACATTTGTGGTGGCTCTGAACTCCCTCATCTTGGGCTTTATGTCACTTTTTGCTGGCTTGAGAATGTTCTTGTTGAAAAGCAAACTAAAAATGCTGTTTCCTCTCGCTGGCTCATTGCACTGCATTCTTACCCTCCTCCTGTTATGCCATGCAATAGAACCTGGTTTAGGATACAAAACTCATCACATGGATGGAGAGGTTTAGTGTTTGCCTTCATGAAACAATGCTCAGAAACTTCTCATTTGCTGAAGTGTCAATTTTACTATAGAGCTAAATATTGGCATGACCAATAATTTATGTGAAACAGTAAAATCTTTGTTTTTCCTCCTGAATTCATACTCAGCTGTGGTGCAAGAGAAAGAGTAGTGCATGTATTAAGTGTGGTTTGGGTGTAAATGTTCAGCATATGTTTGATTATTTTCCCATTTGATAAAGGGCTTAGACTTCACTCATGAGTACAGCAGAAATTGTATTTCAGAGCAGAAGCTCACCTATCTATTTTCTCTAGATGCGAGCCCTTCAGCTTCTAGGATGTGTATTTTGACTTTTTGTTACAATGTGGTGGTGTAATAGGATTCTTCCTTCTCCAGAAGGGATTTTATATGTACATATGTTTATATATCTACACGCACATTAAAGATGGCACCAAGTCCAAAAAGCTAGGTTTTATATATTTTATTCATAAAAACAGATTTGCAACAATTTATTAAAAATTGATCTCATGCAGTATAAGGTTATACAAGAAATTCTTCATTTACATTTTATTCTGGCAGTTCCAGTCTAGTTTAAAGCATTTGTGCACTAACATCATTGGAAAATGCCATTGGGGCACAGCCTCTTCATAAATTTACAGTACATTTTTGCTGCAGTATAAAAGAACAGAAACATTAAATAGCTATATTCACTTGGTTGGTCTTGTTATCTGCAGTAAAGTAAAAAAAAATGTTATGGGAGAAACTACAGTATCATTGAGACAAAGAATGTACTGCATGGTTTAAACCTAATAAACGTCGCACAGTCAGTATTCACGAAGTTACAGACACACACACACACTCACCTCCAATGGTCCGATACTTCTGGTTTGTTTTTTTCCTGCTAAGTTGGAATAATATTTCTACAGAGATCTTTGTGTACACATTATATACAATATTGTAATTTTCTCTTTTTAAAAATTAACATTCCTTTTAAAATAAACCAGGCCCTGATGATATTAATAAAGCAAGAGAATACTGTCAACACACATTGAGTGACAACGTCAGTGTTTAGTGCTTAAACAGAGTAATGAGTTCTATTTTATCTGTGTTTATACTTACATGTTTTTGTTCTAAAAGCTACAGATATTTCCATAACCTCTCTTACTGTATGTGCCAAGTGAAATATTTTGTGATGCTCCTGATTGTAAGATTTAGATACATATTCATGTTGGTTTTGGCCACTATGAGGTGTATTTTATTTTTAATGGAGATTTATGCTAGCTTTTCAAAGCTGTGGTTAAGTCCCTCAGCTAATGAACCTCTACAGCTGTGCTTCAGTCATTGCTGATTTGTAATCCTTTATAGGAATGTCATTCCAAAGGTTTGGTCTGAGGTGCACAGGCATTGGTCAGAGAAAACTGAGAGCCCAGTGGGTGCTTCATGTGGTTTTTTTCCCCCCCTACTCTTAGCAAACAGCCCTGGCAGTGAGATGCCACATTTCTAGTCCCTTGGAAAAAGAAGCTGCATGTCTGTCTCACCTGTGCCTGAAGGTTTGGCTCCAGAGCTGGTCCAGACAGTATGCCACTATCATTCATCCTAATTAATTTGGTTCAGGGGATGGAGCCAATGTATTAAAACCCATTGCTTTTTTACAGTCCTTTTAGGATTCAGGTAAAAATATTCTATTGGTAAATTTGATTTGTCCTCTCCATTATCCGCTACAACTGTCACACGCAGGTACAAAGCAAACATAGTGTATATTCACATCTATGTGTCCTGCAGGCTTTGCCTGCAGCAGCAAAGTGCTGTGCCCTAAGCCCTCCCCCCACAAGTCCACTAAATTAATTTTATTGTAATGTGTAACATAATTCAAACAAACTATGAAAAACAATCCATCCTGTGACATTAAGACTTTACTACCCATCTGTCCCCAGCTTCTTGAATTACCATTGCTAGGACTTTCGCTGACAGTTTAGTACAATACGGTTGGTGGTGTTTATTCTGAAGTAGGTGCAGAAACTTTGCTATAAATAAAGCTGCAGATGGTCAGCAGTCACTACCATCATCCCTAAAGAAGGGTGAAGTGCTCTGCTCCCAACCAGCAGCCCTCCAGCTCAGACAACTCAGAGCTGAAGTTTCAGCCTCTGCTTGGGTTTCACCTGCAGCTGCAGGTTAAGGGTGACCCTGCTCACAGCACTGCAGAGTCTCAATGACACCTGAGGAACCATTTCTCACAATCCTTTCCTATCGAACACCGTCCCTGAAATGAAAACAAGCAAGACTAACCAGTGCAGAATGCTTCCAGCGATTTAACACAACTCTTGTAAAAATGAGTGGATCTATTTCAATAAATGTGGTATAGCTCAACCACTGTATTTTCCTTACATGGATACAGTATAGAATTGCATGTTCTCAGGAGCCACATAAAGCTCAGTGACATTTGATTGTTTGTTTTGCTTTTCCCAATGTCTTTTTTTCAAAATCCATATTTCCCATCCTCCTTGTTGCTAGTAGAAATTTGGGAAGAAACATTTTTCAGTGACTTCTTTGTGAAGAAATAAAAACTCCATGAATAAGGCTACAGATCAAACTCCTTGTGTCCATCTCCTTTGCCTTCCCACACGAGTTACACGGGCACTCCTGTGATGACGGCCTCAGCGGTAGTTCCTCTGCAGTAAGAGCCAATGTTGCATGTTTGTAGCAGAGTTCTAGGTCAGATGTTTAGTCCAGTCATTGAGTACTTAAAAGCAGTTCAGGAAGCACTAATCTCCCTTTCCTACAGCCCCGAAACCATTACTCGGAAGGAGGGCGGCACGTGTCTGTGCCGAGGGCTGGCACTGGGGCTTACGCAGGGACTGGCACAACTAGCATCAACTCCTCCTATGGATGGCAAGTAGGCATGATGAAGAATGGGCAGCTGCAAAGACAGTCGACGCTGTATGCTGCGGGAGAGACACAGGGAGACGAGTGTTAGCCAAGAGGAAAACGTTATACGTTACATGCTTGGTATGTTTGCCGGTTGCTGTAAGGGTATTTCCTGTGCCCGCTGCAGTGGTGGAGAGGGTTAATGCCAAGAGAATTACTCTCACTGCTGCTGAGCTGTGCCACCGTGTTATTTCTCCTTGGGGATTTTTTTCCGACAGGCTAGACATGACAAAGGAATCTAAGTTCTCAGAATCCCACAGCCTTCTGAAATTCCCAGGCACTCTCAGGTTAATTGTTTGACTGCTAATACCCAAAAAAGGGAAAACCTTAAGTTTGCAATGGGGGCATATGACGTAGCAACCCCCACGGCAAAGTGATCTATTGCATGCGGAGCCCCAGCTAACTGTGTAGACACGCATGAGGTCATGGCTGTGTTTTAAACCATGCATCACTTAGCACGAGGATGTTAGAATGAAGGATGGCATTTTTGCAAGTCCAGCCAAGGCAAACATAGGCATATAGATGGAGGGAATTTGGACTGACAGCTTTTTCCAAGTAGTTGCTCTTTGCAGTTTAGGTCTGTGCTTTTGAGGTGCTGGACGCTCTCAAGTTCATGCAGTCAGTGTTGTGGGACTGAGGAGTTGGCACTCTAAAAAAAGTCTAACTTGCCACCCACACCAAAATTAAGTAGTTAGGAACCCAACATTCTGAATCCAATTTTCCAAGCAGATTGACATCATAATTGGTGAGATTTTGTTTTGTTTGTGTTTTTTAAAAGGGATACTAAACCATGCTCACAGCTAACCCCTCTCTGTGGAGAGCATGGTGTCGTGAGACAAGGGCTGTGCTTCCCCCATGCTGTGGAGGTACTAGCACCTTTCACAATATCAAAATCCAGATGAGGTTTGTTAGTGCAAGAGATATTTCAGTGATTAAGATGTTATCATACTTGGACAGCTTCTGCATTTGGAAACATTCACTCTTGAAACACAGAGGCACTTTTTAAAGAGAAGACAGATGTCAAAGTGACAGAGCTGAACTGAAGACTGGCTTTTTGATTCCAGAAGAAATATGCCATTTCAAAGCATTGTATCAGTACAATAGTTTTAAATTTACGTTTTCCTGTTATCTGATACAATGATTGTGATTAAACAGACTTTTATAAAAAGTGTATGTTTGAAAGCTTGCCTTTGGACAGCCTTCCTGATTCAAATGATGTTTAAATCCTTTTTTTGCTTTGTTAGGAAGTGGAGATGGCTACCAAGGCATCTATTGCACTGCTTGGGGAACAAGCAGTACAGCTTTCAAATTCAAACAGAAAGAAATGTGATGTTACTTCTTACTTTCTTCACTACAAACTAAAGCAGTGGAAGTAGTTGTAATCTGCCTAGCTGGGAAATTCTTTCTCATTTCCTCATCCCTCAAGCTCCCTTTAAAACTTTGATGAAATATTAATCCAGAGTGCTGACCACTGTAGTGCTGGCAATGCATTCCTGGGACTAAACAAAATCCATTCATTGTTATTTTGCTACTGTTCCTGACTCTTCCTGGTGCTATCAATGAAATCATGCCTCGTTCCCAAGGAGTGCAGAAGTGGCATGGCTCGCTGCTTCCATGTGCTGCATCCTTATGAGCCTGACACTGCAGATTGTCATTCTGTCTCTTGTTGCAGGGTCAAATGCAGAATTGCCCGTGCTTATTTTCCCACCAGTGGAAATGCTTACTTTGTTCAACTGTTACAGACTTCTCATTAAAGAGCGTTTTGAAGCTATTCCAAGAGAATCCAGTTGCATAATCAAGTGAATGGGATTTTTTTCACTCATTTAAGTATTAGCCATACCATGGACAAAGCATGTTTATTTGGCTATGCCGATGGTGGCTGCAGTGGGTAGCAAATTTTGTTTGAACTGTACTTAAAGTTTATTGTCACTTGAAAACTTTATTCCTGGAAATTGAAGCTGAGGAGTGTAGCCTGGAGACTTGCACACAATTAAGAATTTAGGCAAAACTCTTAGGAGAAAGCACAAAACAAAACAAAAAAGTAACTAAATCCAAACAAACCTGCTATTTTCTGCTTAAGCGAAAGTAAATCTTGTACCTTGCCTCACTCTAGAGGGTTTTTTTTTATTCAATATCAGTGTTTTTATTCTTCACCCACCCCTGCCACATTTTGTCAGTGCATTTGGGGCAACCTCTGGTATCAACTACTGGCCAGGGATGAAGGGATTTAAGGTACCCCTGAGGAGAAGGACTGGGGGTTACTAGTGGATGAAAGATTTGATATGAGCCGGCAGTGTGCACTTGCATCCCAAAAGGCCAGTTGTGTCTTGGGCTACATCCAAAGAAGCAAGTCTATCAGGTGAAGAGAGGTGATTCTGCCCCTCTATTCTGCTCTGGCGAGACCCCTCCTGAAGTACTGTGTGCAGCTCTGGAGTCCTCAGCATAGGAAAGATACGAACTTGTTAGAGAGGGTCCGAAGGAGGGCCACAAAAATGGTCAGAGGGCTGGAGCACCTCTCCTATGAAGACAGGCTGAGAGAGTTGGGCTTGTTCAGCCTGGAGAAGAGAAGGCTCTGGGGAGACCTTAGAGCAGCCTTCCAGTACCTGGTAGAGGCTTATAAGATAGGTGGAGAGGGACTTTGTGGTAGAGTCTGCTGCAATAAGCAAAGGGTAATGCTTTTAAACTAAAAGTGGATAGGTTTAGACTAGATATAAGGAAGGAATCTTTTACAATGAGGGTGGTGAAACACTGGAACATGTTTCCCAGAGAGGTAGCAGATGCCCCGTCTCTGAATGTGTTCAAAGCCAGGTTGGATGGGGCCATGAGCAACCTGATTTATCTGAATATGTCCCTGCTCACTACAGGGAGTTTGGACTGGATAGTACCTTCTGACTCATACCACTTCATGATTCTATGAATTTGCCTCAAGTTGTCCATACAATATAGATGTGTCAAAGCGTATATATGGTCAAGTATTTTGGGGAGGGAATGGTTAGTATTAGTGGTTTTTGAATCAGAGGATAAAAGACAACTGCTGAAGAAGATGGAAAGGAAAGGTGGTGCCGCACACAGAGCAGCCACTCATCAGGGTACTGTGTTAGAATAGGGCATATATCCTCAGTTCTGTACAAAAATGCCATTTATCAGCGATAAACAAAATGAAGTCAAAGCTCGACTTTCAATGTCAGTGCTCACAGGTACACAATGCAATGCACACGGGAATATATGATGCTACATCATGGGTAGAGGTGTTTGAAAAACATTTTGGTTCTGCTACAGAAAACCACTGATGAGATCCATTGGTAAGTGGGGAGGACTGAAACAACTGCATTACAGTCAAGCATCTCAAGATGTGCAGGAGTGTGTAAACTGTGTCTAAACGTTCAGGGATCATTTCAGTCGATTCTTCAGCCCATTAATGGAAAAGTTCTAAAACACTACAACAAAGCAAGATGTACTAGCAAATAAACTAAAAATTCTATATCCACTTTATTTTAATGACAGATTTGAGTAGGATCATAGATAGACTAACATGAACCACTGTCAGGGAAGACACTGAATAATAGAAGCATGTTCATGCTGATCCATATGACTGTTGTGCAAGAATCCAGTCATAACTAACTTCTTTTGATGAGAATTTTTGGTTACTATAATTGACATAACTGGCTCCAGCAGGGTATTTTACTGTCTTTTTAAATGCTGCTAAAAGCAGAGCTTTAACTCAGAAAAATAAAAAATCAAGTCGGTTTCTATTGTGATGGTTACAAAGCTATAAGCTGCTTTGAAGGTTACAAAAATGACCACATAAAGGAAATAGTCTATCAAAATGGCAGGTTTTAGGGGGGCCCTGCAGAAATCTATCATCACCTTTACTCAGAAATCTGGAAAACTGTTACATATTGTTGCTCTTGAAAAGAGAACAGCATAAATTTTAATGGTGCCAAAACCTAATTCACCAAACTTAGGTCACTGATAAGATAACATGCAGGAATGAAGATGCATAGAAGAAAGTCTTTAAGGTCATGGAAGATATTCCATTGAATGTATTCATGTGGCCATCTTACAGATAAGCTGTGTGTGATCTAAGATGTGATCTTTAGATAAGTAAACAGGACTGCCAGCAAAAAAGAGTTGACTTTGTGTAAGAGTCACCCCAGCCTACAGGGAAATGAATGATTATATGTATTCTAAGCTGGTTCAAGCTGCTCTCTAGACTTGAGATGAACTGGCATGATGCTGCTTCCATCCATGCAGCTAAGCTCCCCCAAACAGGGTTTCTGAATAACAGATTGGGCCTGAGCATTACTCAGTAGAGCCCAAGTTGATACAACTGTGCTAAGCAGTATGCTAACAAGCACAATGGAAAATCAAAGTGCAGGGCTCGAGCCTGTGCACCAACACTGCTTTGCCTACCAGAGGAAGTGTTAACTTACACTGTGTAGTTGGTGTGAACAGGAGAGAAAACAGCCAGCCCCAACATTTCGCTCCTCATATCTGATGGTCTGACTTGGGTACGGCATATTTTACATGGCACATGTATAACCTACTGGGTCCTGCCCAGCAGGAAAGGGAGCGAGAGGCAAAGGGAATTGTGAATCATCTATAGTCATGCTCTAAGGCTGTCTTACCATCATATAGACTGCATTTTCCTTAGGTCAGGGTTCTAAATCTGAGCCAAACACAAACCAAATGTTTTTCAGATTCTGACTGAGATGACTAAAAGGGCATGTGGCGGTAGGACAAGGGGGAATGGCTTTAAACTGAAAGAGGACAGAGTTAGGTAAGTTATTAGGTAAGTTGTTTAAGTCCCCCCGCACATGCCAATGGGTCTCATCAGTGGGTTTTTGTAGCAGAAAATAAATGTTTTTCAAATACCTCTGCCCCTGACACAGCATCATGTATTCCCATGTGCATGCCCTATGCGTGCAGTGAAATGAGAGACAAAGCACAAACTACAGCTTGTCTTTAACTTCTTTATTATGTGTTTGTCTGTTTCTTGACAAAAATGTTTCATTTAATAGCCATGAAAGGACAGAAACGCTGCCAGACGAGTTGAAAATATGCCCATGCGAGCAGGATGATATTCTTAAAGATCACGAAGTTTGGAAAGAGGCAACGTCTTGTCAAAGAGAAGGAATCACAAAACCCTAGCCTTGAAGATGACTACAATTCTCCCCTCTGGCAGCTCCACTGTGCCTGTGTGGTGTGGCTGTGGTATCCAAACTACCAGCTCATCCTCAGGGGAGATACTGACCCTTGGAACTGGCACAGTCACAGCTGTGCAAGTGCTGAATGACACAGTTTTGATTTACAGGACTTTATTAATTGCTTTTCACAAATGTCAGTGATCATTCAGATTTGTACTGACTTGCTCTTTAAGACCTTTAGGAAATCTCAGTTTTCTCATCAGTTATCACGAGCCTAGAGGAAGTTCTGTCATTGGTAAATGTTGCTTTTTGGGTCTTTTTTTCCTGTGTTAAATCTGTATTGGGACAACTGAATTATCTAAGTGTCTGCGTTTTTCTTAGCATCTCTCTTAATGTAAGAGGGCCACGTGCGGATGAGGCTGCATTCACACTACATTATTTCTGACAAATGGTGCTGCAAAAAGACAGACCTCTAATAGCTATGCATTAAAGCACTCTGCTGACCCCATAAAGTCACGAGAGCTTTCTCAGTGAGAGCCCTGGTTCTGTGAAATAACCAGTTATTTCAGCTAGTGGGGGCTTTTTTTTTGTGCATACATGTGCATTTGTGTGTGTATTAGATCTCGTGCATGTTTGGATTAGGGATAATTTTGAGTGCAAGGACAAAGTGAGAAATCCATGTGTTTTTCTGCACCAGATAGTACAAGGTAGTAACTGCTATCTGCAATCAGGTTTGCTGTCACTGATGTAACACGTGACTCAGCCTAGTAATTTGTTTAATTTATTTTGTTTTTAAATTAGATTTTAAGCTGCCTATGTACAAAACAGGGGTCTAACAGCTGTTAGCCCAGAACCTGATGAAGTGGTGCCTGTGTAACTAGGCTGCCATGGGGAAATGGCTGATCCAAAGACAAATGAGCATGGTGCTTCCCTGAGCTCTGGCCCACAGAAGGCCCTGTTGAGCTGGAGGAGGGTAGTATGTGATTTTATTGTATAGGTTCCTGGAGAGAAAAGCTGATACCATAAGACTCTTTTCCCATTATGAAACTAGCAAGTGCTTTGTGCCATCCTCTCCTTGTAGCTGCAGCATTGTTTCTAAGGGAAACTACTTGGTGCAGGCTTTCCTGTGCCAAAACTCAGGACAGCTGCTATGGCAACGTTGAAAAGCCCTCAGACTGTTTTTATTTCTCAGCTAGTTTAAGATTGAAAGAGAACAAAATGGCTATGTCACCATGAACTCCTCTAGCTGGTGTGTGAAAGAACTTGAAATTTTGATAATAGCCATGGCATGTGTGTGCACGTATCTCTAGACATCGTGTTATGGATGTTTCTAACAAGAGAAAAGAATTATGCAAGTCTACCTTTGGGGCACCTTAGGATCTAGCGCCCTTAATGTCTTTTACATTTGTTGGGGATGGTAAGCTGGTGGCATGGAGGCATCACAGTACAACACTGGTGCCTCAGCAGTTGCCATTCACATCTGTTGCTGATGGTCCAGGCTTTCTCTGTAGCTGGTGCTCACTGAAAAGATTTACAGTGACGATCTTCCCATAAAAATTCATGAAAGAGTAACATGGGGTTTGATGAAATGTAATAATTTAAATTAACATCTTATCAGCAAGACAAATGGTGTCCAGGATGGAATTTATGGCTAAAACAGCAGAAAGTGCACATGTCCATGCACATGTCCAAGCACATGTATGATGAGAGCATGCATTTCTTTCTGAGAAAGGAATGCCTCTTTCTGTACCAGTATGTAATGGTGTATACTTACTGTTCTGGAGAGTTGATGTCTTCTATAGGATCTTTGCTTGTTCTGGAAGGGTCTGATGAGCCCCATTGTGCTGGTGGATTTTGATCAAGATGATTTTTCAAAATGGCTTTCTCACCATCTGGATGGACAACACATTCAATTTCACCTTACTGTGACTGAGTGACACCATTTTTAAACTACTTCATCTTAAAATTTCCCAGATGTTAATAATGCCATGAAATAAACTCTTTATGCCTATATTCCAATACAGAGTCAGGTTTCCCTGTGAGTCTTTGGTACTCTTATGTTTTTGATGATGTTCTCCTTCATAGGAACTACCATGGGGAAACAGAAAAGGGACAAAACCTCTTTTGCCCTTCATTTGCTCTCCCCCACCCCACTTCAAAAAAAACAAGCACAAACCAAACCTTGCTGCTCATCTCTGTGTAGTTCCATCATGCTTTCTCACCCATTCGAGGTTGTGAAAAAATTAATGTAACTGCAGCATCATATTAACTTGCACTCAAACATTGTTACCTTTTCTCATGAAGAAAGCGTCTTATTTTAGTGTTTTCCTAGAAAAACTACAGTCTCATTGATGTACAAAACCTTGGTACTCTTGCAATCTCATAAACATTTAAGTGTCGTCATTTAACTGTCTGCTATCATTTACCATGGAAATATGATTCATGTCAGTCACACTGGTCCATAGGCTGCCTGCAGGAAGGACAGCTAGTGATTTCATTAAGCTTTCTCCTGCTGCTCTCATTTCTGCATAGTGATAATATAGAAGATAATAATTTTCCCTGTAGGTAGCTTCACTTGTTTCCCCTGGGTGTCCCAGGAGTCCCGGGCTAGCTGTGCTGAAGCCTGTGGCATTGGTCCCCCTGGGAAAAGTGGACAGACACAGCCGTTTTAAGAAGTCTGCCTTCACCAGCGATCCCTTCTGTTCCTGCCTGCTTTTCCAAAGTCTCCTCCTGTGTTAAGCCAAATAAAGTCACATGGAAAACATCTGAGTATTGAGGACAGTGCACAGTTTTCATAAATAATTACAGAGCAGCTCTAAATCCATCACAGGCAGTTGTTTGCCACACACACAAAGAAACAGTGATTGCTGCAGGCACTAAGGCAGCATGGACAAGGACTTGAAGGTAAATTCTTGAAAAAGACACTGGAAGATGTGAATGCAAAAAATGGGTATAAGGAGGAAAAGACAGAGAATAGCATAGAGAAAATGAAAATAGCACAGAAACCCCCAGTGTGCATTGAAGGCTTAAGCTGATTTTCTGTTCTACTAATGCTCAGAAGCCTCAAATAATGCTTAGGTCCCAGCATGCTAGGAATATAGTTATCAACAAGCGCTGGTGGGACAAAACAAGCAGCAGAAACAAAGAACGAGGAAAGAAGCTGGAAGCAGAAACAGAAATGTTTTGAGGGCAAGCTCCAATATGTATAATTGCCCTTCCAGCATGGTCATCCCTGGCATTATTTTGTAGCATTCACTTTCTGCTGTGAAAAATCTAACAAACAGCCTGGAAATAAGTAAACAGGTGAGGATGCAAAAATGTGCAGACATGGGTATCACTATAGCTCAGAAGAGCAGGAGGGATTATTTTTCACTTATGATGCATATAAGTGAAGGGTCTGAAAAAGGGGGCAACCAGACCACATGAAGCTGCTTCTGTTGGGGCAAGAAAGTGTCAGTAAAAGAGAGCTAAGGAATTCAGTTGTAGCACAAAGAATGCTTAAAAGGATGATATGACAGGATTCAGTGATGGTTTAGATGTGAAGGGAGGACAGAAAGGTGTCAAACCTGACAGTGGCTAAGATAAGCAAGTCTATCATCTCAGGGCAGCCTGAAGTTTGCTGGTGTAGCATTTGCTGTCACAAGATTTCAGTTTTTATTTTCCATATATCACATTTCTATGTATATTAAGCTTGACATTTGCATAAAAGCCTTGTGATGTCTATAAACAGACACATAGAAAAGAACACTTTTTACTTCCATGATTAAAACCAACATTCAGTCCTGAGATGATCTAAGCTGACAATGAAAACTGCTGACTTTATGATATACACCAAAGTTAAAATTTGAGTAATCCTTGTAATTAGGGATGGAAATGTATATTATTTAACTGTTTTAGGGTTCCAACTCCTTTGGCCAAGATAAGCAATTTAATCTTTTACAAAGCCACTGAGGATACAAATCTTCATCCAATGACTGGAATATGCAACTGTTTGGCTTCGGGAGTATGTTATTTCATATCTGTGTTGTACGCCCCTAAAGGGGTTTCTTTATACTGTGAGAGAGAGAGAGAAGGAGGTGGTCCCTGTCAAAAAAGGTGGGGGATTTAGTTTAAAGTAGAGCAGTAATCATATATTCTCTGCCTACTCACCCCTCAACACCAACTGCCCATGTATCATTGTGTGTTATTCTTAATAGACCCTTTCCTACCACTCTTGCAGATGACTCTCCCTTAATATACTGCATAAATTTCTGTACGTAAAGTTACTATATACAAGTTTTAATGTATATGTATAAAATACAGACAAAATCTACATAAAACCTGCCACAATGTTGAGATTTTTTTTCCTTTTCCCTCTGCTTCTTTCCAAATACAAAAAAAATCTGGGCAATTCTTATTTGTTAAACTTTTTGGGAGAGGAGTTGTTAGATTTTTATTCTGCCGCTATGGAAACAAGAATATCTTTCTTTTTTCTTTTTTTTTTTTTTGTTTTTCATTTACCTTTCATTTAAATAATGAAGAACAAAATTCTCACTTAGTCATATGCTTCCAGGAGCTGGAGCTTAAAGAAAAAACACTATTACCATATGCACTTCAAAAACTTCAGGAAACTGATTTTATATACACGAACAACTGAAGGAAAATAAATTAAGGATAACGGTAAACATTTCAGCTCCCAGTTTCCCCTGGAAAGTGTAGCACTAGTTGTGGTACTTCCACATCTTTTCTTCCTCTGTCCATTAAGTATGCCACTTGAAAAATGCTCCTCGTTCTTAGGCTAGTGTCTGCCACTACAGATGCGACTGAGCAAGTTGCACTGGGATGATCTAGCTCCCTTCAAAATTGAATTTACATTAGCCAGAAGCACTTCCTAAGTAATTTTCACCTTGTAGACCTCAGTCCGGAACTCAGAAGTCTAGATAAGTGATGCCTGAGCACTTTCTATTTGGAAAACTATCGGGAAAAAAAGGCAAATGGATCTCAAGGGCCTTGCATGACACTCACTGATGGGTTCATTAGAAAACAAAACCTGCTGCCCAATTGTCAGTGAGAGCCAGAAGGCTTTGGCTCAGGACCTTTGCCTACCTGCAGCAGAGAAACAATTTCCAATTACAAAGCTCTGAGCTGAAAGAGCACATCTGACTCTGGCTGTGGGGAGGCTCAGTGAGGAGGTCACTGTTCGCACCTGCTTGCCTCTCCCTCTGCCAGGGGTGATGCTCATTTCAGACCTGCCGTATAATCACCCTGCAACCTGGTGCTGTCAAAATTACCTGGGCTGGCTTAAATGCACTGTGCATTTTAATGCCTGTTCAGCTCCAGGCAGAAAACACCAGGTGACTACCACTGCTGCTATTTCTTCTTAGATTTTAGAAACTCTATTTCTTTAACTAGAAGTGTGTTTTGTTGCTGTTTGTACACTGCAGCTTTATTGAACATGTTCATCATTACACTTTAGTGGCAATATTCCTCCCATGGCTTACAACTGGATGGCAGAACTCCTCTTTGCCCTGCATCCTGCAATTCCATTTTGTTGTTTTCTCTCTGCTAGAAAGCATATTTTATGCTCCACAAAGAAGCAAATGTGGTTTAATAATGACTTATAAGAGGTGGCAGAGATAACCTTGCTGATTTACTCAAGAACTCTGGAAACTTTAAAGCTAGAGGTAGGTTGTTAAAATCTCCTGTAATTTTTCACAGTTCTGTTTGGACTGGGAAACATGACTAGCCAGGAAAAATTAAAATGAAAGGAAAGACTAAAAGGATCACATTGTCTGTTGGGTATATCAGAAAAAGTCTCCTGAACTAAGCTTACAGCACCAGGAAGCCTAAATCATGACATCTGATTGCTATGTTTTGAAAGGAAGAGTTTTTAAAAGAAAAGCCAGCAAGATTCTACTCTGATTTATACTACTTTAAATCAGAAGAAACTCCCTTTACTACAGATTTATTCTGTGCAAGAAAGGGCAGGCACTGAACCTCTGGCACTTTGGTTTCCCTGTTGAAATAGAAACAAGCTCCACTTTCAGGTTTGGAATCCATTTGCTAGGCTTCATAGAAACTAGTGTACGTATCTATAGATACTTCTATATACAAGGCATATAACGAACTATATCTTTTCCTTAAAACAGTGTTCTTTTAAAGGAGTTATTTCTGAAAGCCTTTCCTTTGAATCTGTGGTTTCAATCTCAGGTTTAATGCTTGAATCACACTAACTTCATAGAAGTAATATTTCTCCCCTCTGTCACAGATGAACTGTTTTGCTTGACGTTTATGAGAAACATGCCTTTGAAATCTGTTTTTCTTTGAGCTGCTTTTCCATGGGGAAAAACTAACACTAGAAAACATTGGAGTGGGGTGACAACTGACAGTATGTAGGCATATCTGACATGTAAATGAATGCTCCAAGTCCATTTACAGCAATGAGTAAAGGCTGTTTTCAGGCTCAGAACAGGAAAAGCTTTCTGAGCAAGCAAGGGTGCCTGCAGAGAGAGAACCTGAGGAAAGGGTTTGTCCATAAGTGGGGGCTATTGCAAGGCTGCCTCTTGTTTGTTATGTACTTTCAATAGGATGGCTGTCATTCATTAATTTCCCTAATATGCTACTCTGAAATGTACTGTTAAAGGTAGAAAGAAATGGAGATTCTTCTGCAGGATTTCTTCTGAGCTTGGCTTTATGTGAACCCCTTGCAATCTATGAATCATACATGTAGAAATAATTTCATATAATAAAATGTCAAATAGAAGTCAAATGGAGTAAGATTGTACGATTCCAAGCATAGCAAAATTATCCAACATCTCTCTCTCCCCCAGCCCCCAACCACATAGGAAATTCTCTCTGTATTTTTTCAACTTTTATCTCTGCAAAGATTTGCACAGTAGAAATAACTTCTACCTTCACAAAGTCCCTCCTGCTTCTGGCACACCAGCTACGTGAGTGCAGGGAGCCCTTTTGGGAAGCTCTGGTTTGTGCCCGTGCCAGGGCATTTCTTCCCTGGAGCTGTGCAGCACAACCTTCCTCTTTACACAGCATCACAGTTACAAGCATTTATCCTCCTTTTTCCAAATGTCAGCCTGGAAAACTCAGCCGTGTCTCCAAGCTTGGCTCTTTTTGCTGAATGGCACTGCCAGTAACAGAACTGCCCGAACCAAGTGTTGGTCTCACCCACAGCCCATCCTTGCCTCAAACCCAGGCTGTAATGCAGCCCTGCTGCTCCAGCAAGGCAACCAGATCCCACAAATGCCAGAGGAGAAGTTCATGTTGCACTGCGCACAGAGCCGAGGTCACTAGCAGACACAGTGACTTAAAATCATCTGAGGTATCCATCAGAAGTTAGAGGGATGCTCTTTTAAACTCAGCTGAGGAAGCCACTTGATTGAGGTCCCAGAGCTGCAGTCCATGGAGCTCATTCGGAACTGCTTGACCACTCAAAGATGTCTAGCAGTGCAGACAAAAAGCCTGTACTAAAATGTAAGCAATCAAACCATAAACTACAAGCCACATTTTCCTAATTGCTTTTCTTACGTAGCCAATTGCTATAGATGTCTCAGGGACATTAGAGGTTTGTGAACAAGAGATGAGTGATTCTGATAATATCTGTCTTTAAATGAGATCTACTGGAATGAGCCATAAAGAAGTCCTTGTGTTGGCAAAGACCTCCTGGGCTACACCAGGAGCTGTTGCTGTTAATAACTAACCAGGAATCCCAAAGTTAGGAAACCTTGCCTGAGGTCAGGCGGTTATAGGAGTAAACAGCTGTGTCTGCCTATTTTGGTTAAAGTAATTTAAATTTTGTATCCTAAATCCATATTTGATGCAGATAAGGGTGGTGGGGAAGGAAGGGGAAAAATCAAATAACCTTCTTTGGCACTTGGCTATAAAAGTTAGTAATTTTAACTCTAGACAATTTTTACAGATGAGAAACCCACTGAAGTGTACTATGACATTAAAGTTTTATTAGGACTTGTTTGAGATGCATTGCATAAGTCCTGTGTTATTATCAGTTCTCTGAAGTGCAGTGAATTTGTGTAAGCAATAACAATGGAATACACTACATGAAATTCTCTATATGAACTCCTTAATAACAGCAAGACATTTTATAAAGGAGGCTGACAGGATTCAGCCATGTCCACAATACAAATGTGGCAAATGATCTGCTATGATTTTTAGCTCCAAGTCAGCTGCTATTTTTAGCATCTCTCTTCTCTATCCTACTCCCACTCTCTCAGCTCACATTTTTTACAAGGTCCAAGGTAGGCACAATCCTTGTCATCACCTTAAAAACACTGGACTGGCTTCCTCAGCTGCACGGTGGAGGTGAGAGACATGGTCACTTCCAGAGGTCATGCTAATTATTCACAGTTCCAAAGCTTTGCTCAAGTACCATCAAGGACGCATAATTTCAGGGTTCTGTACTTTCATTTACAGAACGTTACATGAAATACATAGCTACAGAAAGCATAGTTATGTCAGTCACAGTTAGCTTTCCTATAGCCGTAAGGGCCAGAATTTTTTTAAGTACCATTTATGTGATGTCTGTTTGCATCTGCACAGAAACAGCAGTGAGTCAGCAGCATGAATTCTCCAAAGCCTTGTTATTTTGATTGGAATGGCAAATTTAAATTAGGCACAGAGGTTGACTATTGGGAATGGATGCAGTGAGAGAAATAGCAGATTCAGACATGTAGCTAAGGGACAGGGAAATAAGGAAAGAGAGAGAACTTGAGGCAGAAGAAATGGAAATGGAGGGACAGAAAAAGGCTAGCAAGGGTTGTGGACATGGTGGCTCAGAGCCTGGAAGTATGAATATTTGATGTCACTTGAGTCAGAATCAGGAAACTTCATAATACTCATGCTTGGGGCATTCACCATCCAGTGTTGGACCAAGATTCAACTACCTGCTGCAAATTGGGATCCAGGTGTTTCCTCGTTCTAAGATAAATAGATGCTCTAAAGTGTCCAGTATAAAGAGGGCAAAGGAAAAAAGTCCTTTTTCACCTCCCTCTTTTGTTTGGAGCTTTATGTAGTATGTCCATTCAGAAAACTGTGCCCAGTGACTTCAGCATGCAGAAGAATATCTACCCTGTAAATCCTGATAATACATAGTCGCAAGCTACTCTGTACATTAGGGCTTAGTACTCACAGATGATTTTAAATATATACCTTGCAGCAGAAATATAGAATTTGAGGAACTGTACTGGGGGAAATTAGGAACATGGACAACCATGGATTCTGCTGCCTAAAGCAGCAGTTAGGCATCAATATCTTTTGTAGATATAGCCGCAAGCGAGTGCAGAAAGGTTATACTTTCTACTTGATTTCTTTGCCAGCATCCTACTGCTAATGGAGTGCAACCTGCTGTGGGAAGCATCCCATCCTAAATTTATACCCGTTGTATCTCTTGAGAATCATTTATGTTTCTCCAACCCAAACTCAGATGGGCATTTGGCACAATGTAATGTATCTTTTCTGCTTGAAACATTATTCATGATTTATCATTTTTCCTGGAGCATCTGACATGAGTGGAACATTCTATGTGTTCCTTTCAAACACTTGGTAAAACTGCCTCATCCCACTCACTGATGTTAGTTCTTGCTGCTGATCTCAGCCCAATAATCACACGCCTCCAGCAGCTATTTACGTTTTCCTTTTCCTCCTTTCCCCCCTTCTGTTTTTTAATTTTAAAAAGGACACTGGTAACTCTATGGAGCTCTTCCTTTTTTTTTTTCCTCTCACAAGTTACACAACCAATTGTACACCCAGGC
>JANHGB010044498.1:0-54515 GCA_026283785.1 Coracopsis vasa
GGCTGTGCGAGTGTGAGGAAACCCTTCGAGCCTGTGCAGAGGATTTTTTAGGTGAGGCACAGTGTGCACGGAACTGGCCCCACCCTTTACACCTGAGGTTTATCTGCCAGGGCCTAGCTAGCTAGGACAGTGACAGTAAAGTCCGCAGGTCGTAGGTTTGATTATAGAGTGTCCTTCTCTTAGATGGAAGGCCTTGCAAGGCTAGACGAGCTCCATCTGCCCGGGTTTGAAGTTAAGAGTTTTCCTTCTCCTTCATGTTTTAATTGGCTGTTTCTCAAGCAGAAATATCCTGCTGTTTAAATTTTCTCAAATGAGTCTTTAATCTACTTTACATCATTCTTATACTAAGTTAACCAAATTGAAAGTAGACATCTATAATTGATTTAGGGGTAGCTTGCCTTGCAAGCTTACATCTAGTTTGTTTTTTGCTATTCTTTGCTACTTCAGGTTCTCTCCATTGGTGTCAGGGTTTAGATTATTCACACCATTTATTTTTTTCCAAGGGTGAATATGTCCATTGTTTTTTTCCATGTTTCTTGCTTCTCTAGATCATCTGGAGTGTCTTCAGTCTCATTCCAACACCTGCAAATCTAATTAATTTACTGTCATTTGTATTACCCCAATTCAGTATGACTTTTCATAAATAATTACCCATCACTTCATAAATTCATTAACTAATTACCTTTAGCCCTGAAATATATAGCCTTCAGACTAAATAACTTGTATCTTTCTTTCCCCTGATAACTTCTATTTGTCAGCTTTATATAAGTAGGTATTATACATCAACATGGTCTTCATTATCTCCTACTGGCCAGTATTCCTTTTCTTTATTTTTTTCTCCACAGTTTATTTTAAAATAATTAGTAGCTTAGCCATTTTAGGATAATTATTGATTTAATCTTTTTCGCATGTTTGTAGGCTTGCTTGGTCCTTGGTGTTTTATTTTTTCCCTCAATTGAATTTGATGCCTTTTTCAAGATAGATTTTTTTTAAAACATTTTTTTGATTATGTATCCACTTATTCAAGATTTCTTACTACTCCTGTTTTATGTCCGTGCAGCCTAAAAGCCTCAGCATATTCCTACTTAGTTTCTTTTCTTGTTTTCCATTTCTAGCTCTGGTCATATTTTCAAAATAGAGTCTTTGAAGAGTTCCCTTAAGGCTGTATTGGCTACTTCTGAGTCAATATATTTTCCTCTTTGGAGAAATACATCTACTTTGCAACAAATATAGTATGTTGACAGTAAGCCGGATCTGGGTTCAGCAGTAGCAGGCATTTTTCCCAGTCTTAGTAGCTGGTGCGGTGCTGTGGTTTTGACTTTCAGCCTGGGAACAATGCTGATAACACCAATGTTTTCAGTTGTTGCTAAATAATGTTTATTCTGACCAAGGACTTTTCTGAGTCTCATGCTCTGCCAGGGAGGAGGGGAAGTTGGGAGGAAGCAGAGACAGGTCACCTGACACAAACTAGCCAAAGAGGTATTCCATACCACAGCACGTCATGCCCACTATATAAACTGGGGGCAGTTACCCAGAAGGGTTAGATCACTGCTCGGTCAGGCTGGGTATCGGTCGGTGGGTGGTGAGCCGTTGTATTCTCTTCCCTTGTTATTTCCCTTATCATTATCATTATTATTATTGGTGGCAGCAGTAGTGGTTTTGTGTTATACCTTAGTTACTGGACTGTTCTTCTCAACCCGTGGGAGTTACATTCTTCCGATTCTCCTCCCCATCCCGCCGGGAGCCTGGGGGAGGAAGGGGGAGGGGAGTGAGCGAGCAGCTGAGTGGCTGACTGAGCTTAAACCACGACGGCAGAGTATTTTGGACCAGATGAGAAACAGAAAAGTCCTCATCTACAAAGCACACAAACCTATTCCAAAGCCATTAGAATTGTTACCTTTGAGTCTCATTAATCTGACTCCTGAGTAAGCATGAAGAATGCCTGTATGTGAAATTACATGCTCTTTTGAACAACAATCTGGCTCATATCCTTCTAACTCAGAGCACAGGCAGAGCTATATCATCTCAGGCATCTGACTACACAGACATGTCTTGTCAGGGTACTGAAGAGATCCAAGTTGTGGTCCTTAATGCCAAAGTTTTTGATAGTTGTTATCTGAATAAATAGGATGGAAATTTATGTAGGCAGAAATTATCTAATATCAACTGGGCAGTAGCTGTTAGGTGAAATATAATAGATAAGTAGGTAGTAAATAGGGCAAACCTGAATTGATCATGGATCAAAGGGAAATTTAGGAGTACTGTGTCCAACAGGGTAAGCTGCAGCCACCTCTGGCTCTCTTAACTGCTCGAATGTCCTTGTAACAAGATAGATAATGCTCCTTACTGACAGGAAATGGGGCTTCTAGAACAAGTTGCATGCTGTCTGCTCTCCGAACAGACCCTGTTTTCTCACTGTGAAGGAACAGACATGGAGAGGGCCCCTCTACACTGCAAAGCTGTGTTATGTGCATGTTCCATGCCAGAAAGCCAAAGGAGCTAAGCCAGCAGAAGCAATACTGCATCTCCTTCCCCCCCCACCGCCCAATACTCAAGCTAAAAACCAAAGACAATGTTTTACTGACTTATTTCCCCAGAGATGGGGAGCTGAAATTGTCAGAGCGAAAAGCAGATGAAAGTTGTCTGCATATGACAACTATTGCTGAAAACAGCAATAATAAAAAATGAATGTTTCTTGTATATTTTTGTTCAATTCCATTAGAACACAAGATGTTTGTTTGCTATAGAATTATATTTTGTTCCATATAATAGAAGCATAAAGCTATCAATCAATTCAAAGCTAGAATAACCCTGTTTGCATCTGACCAAAACCAATAATAACATCCTATAAAATTAATTTCAAGCTTCTTCCGAAAACAAATCACTCTTCAATAAGTATGTCATGGCATGGAATTAGTTATTTGTTTTTATTTCAATAAAAAAAAAAAAATCAGTTCTGAACAGGCTCATTTTTTGAGTGCATTTGAACGAATAAATTCATGCAGCTCTTTAAGGGACATGCTTTTCAATTATTATGCACATTTTTTTACCTTTTACTGCCATAACATCTTAGTTTTACTTTTAACTACAGCAGCAACTGGTATTTTCCACTCAGTTTCCTCTGACTTACTACATGCATACTTGATTTAGTCTTCATCTTAATGAAAAAAGTAAACTGAAAGATGCTTGGAGCATACTCCAAGCATACAGTGTATACACCATATAGAGTAATAGTGTGAACAAAATAGTAACAGAAAAATATCTTCTGGTGAAGCTATAACATCCCTTATTTACTCAAATTAAAATCTTCTCTGCCCAAACTAATAGCATTTTGCCTGCCAACAAGACATAAAAATAGCAAAAAAACCCACCAAAAATGACAATGAATCATGGGAGAGAATGCCTTCCCCATGCTGAAGTGAAAAGAAACTTGGAAATGTTTAAGACATTTGCATTGTGTGTATTACTGTTCCTCATTACACCTACCACGTGGCAGCTCACCATTTTCACTAACACGAGAACCCTATTAAAGACAGTCCCTGCCATAAAGACTAAATATGAAATCAAGCTTAAAAAAAAAAAAAAAAAAAATGTTGGGATTAACCCTGTTTTACAGAACTAAAGCCCAAAGGACTGTAGGGCCAAACTTTGAGTTCTGCACACACAGAGCAGCTCTAAATTTAGGGGTCCTAAATTTTCAGTCAGAAGCATGTCTATAGAGCATGACTGAAAATGGACTGTAGCACATGCCTGTTTAAGCTATGCTTGTCTGTACATGTGATGATAACAATGAAGATGTACTAGCAGAAGCTGGAATGTATTAGAAATCACAGACTGCATAGTACAGGGCTTTCAACATAATTGATAACACACAGTACAATCGTTCACGTCCTTACATCTATATTGGTATCACTACCCATTTTCGCTAAGTTACATTATCCAGTCATGCCTTCATTTCACTTTGCAGTCCTATCTTCTGCAAACTCCAGGTCTTCAGAAGCCCAAAGAAACATTACAGCTCTCAGTTGCAAAACCAGATACATCAAAATAAAGAAATGGTTAAACTACAGAGGAACAAACAGCTCATTTTACTTCTGCAGTAGAAGACTTAGCATTACTGCATATATAATACTGTAATACAACTCAGTAAAAGTTTGAGGAGTTTCTGAAAAACTAACCTTGCTTTTTTATCACAAATTCACAGGCTAGACAGATATACAAGTGATTTAATAATATAGCTTCACTAACATTTTTTTGGACAGCTCAATGAGAAAAGGAGTCAAGCCTTATTTCTAAGATCCATTTGAATATGCTACTTCTGGCTGCAAGGCATGCAGGCAAAGAGTCCACACGCAAGCTTAACAACAGATAGACAGGAGACAGTTGGCACCATTTTCTTCACTGCCAGAGAGTAAATAGGTGGAAACATTATCTTTGCAACTCAGGATTCTAGATGAGAAACTGAGTCCCCTTATGTGATACTGAAATTATTGCTGACCCCAGCGACTGCAAGGAGACATACCTCAGCAGGTCTTCCCTCATTAGCTTTTCCATTCATTCTTGCAGATGCTGAAAGACCCTGGTAATTTGGATTACTATTTAGCTGTGTGTAGCATGTGCAGCTTCTCACAGCCTGTGCCAATAGCTAAACATTGTGGTGCAGACACAAAATTGCTTATCTAAATAACAAATAAAATATCCATTATTCATGAATAAGCCACATGAAGGATGAATACTGTATTACACTACTGAAACTATGAGTATTTTGGAGGCTGATCATCTGTTGTGTGTTGTATTTTAATTGGAGCTGCATCAAACCTGGCAGTTTTGATTCCCCAGGGCATAAGCAAGTATTTTCTTTGGTTAAGATTCAGGCAGTTCCTCACAAAAATGCAGGATTGTTCCAAGTTCTTCAAATAACAGAAAGCTGACAGAGGATTACATTTTGAAAATATCTGCAGCTGTCCTCTGTAATTTACAACTTCCAACACTTGTCACAGTAAATGAGACTGGTATATACCAATTTAAGTTGTTTGAATAAGCGCCCACCATCCAGATACCCGCAGAAAACCCTCCTTCATATCCATGTGAATTGTTTTCTACTACAGAGTGAAACTGAGACTGGAGATGGTAGGCAGCAAGTAAGCCCGACTTTGAGGGCTTTTTTAGGAGATTTTTGACTATGCGTCAAGATTGAGGCTCCATGAAACCATTTTACAGACTGAGCACCTGAGGGACAGAAGCTGACAACATGACATCAGAGGTGGGATAAGAATACAGACTTCTCTTCAACAAGAACAACATAGGATCAACAGCAAGCACATCTTGTGTGTCTCCTCACACATACATTTCCACAGGAGTAAGCAGAAAAGCCAGGTATATATATGAGGCATGCACAAAGATCTGACTGCAGTAACAGGGGCGATAAAGAACTGACCTAAACTTACCCCAGCACCTAGCTATCCATCTATTCAGTTACAGCACCATTTTACTGTCTTCACCATAGAATTCCTGAGGCAAAATGTGCTGAATGTAACTGAGCTGTTTCTAAGTCATTGACAGAGACACCTTTGAAAGTAACCTATGATCTGTGATTCTATGATTCTATGATCAGTCCTTTTTGTGTAAAAACCATATTTCCTACATTCATTCAGGCAAGCAAAATTCATAACATTCTTCAAAGTAGCCACTGCAGACCACTTCTACTTCAGATCTTCCAGCTCATTTAGAGATGCAAATCAAGTAACTACCACTAAGGGCTCTATCTATGGGCCTGTGAGTTCTTTGGAAGAAAATTCTGACAGTAATAATCTAAATAGAGAACCAGCCATTCAACAAACAAATCCATTTGTTTGATGAATTCTAGGTTACTGAGAAGTATAGCTTCCTTCTTTTCTGCTTTCCAGAACAGCTTGCAAAAGAACATGTTCAAACAGCAATTAATTGTACAAAATGATAAAAAATGTTGAAATAATTTGTGCTGTGTGACACTTCCCTTATGAAGTGAGAGACATGTAATATTCTGGGTACTATTTTTTTTCAGTTAAAGCTAAAGAGCAATCTTGATAGATTTTTTTTTTTCCAATAACGTACAAATCATGCCCTACAACACAGTAGTATGAACTAACTACCCCTTAAACAACGAGCAACTGCAAGCCATGAATACAATATGCATTTCTTCACTGCAAAACATGAACAGGATATGATTGATGGAAATATCTTTTAAGATAAAATATAGCTACTCTCAGTAGAAAGACATAGGTCTCATTTCCTTCCTTTTCTTCTTTTTTCTGTCTATCTTTGATGTTAAGCTGTTGGAAGTCCACTATGTCAAACAAATATTATTTAGGAGATCCTCTACTACCTGTACTATCAGAGAGTGAAAACTCTATGAGAAGGTTTATTATAATGCTCTGCTTAGCTTAATAGGCATTGCTGTTACAATATTCTTGCATGAAAAAGACATGGCAATCTGTTTTGCTTAGTTAGAATAAGTCACTATACAAAACTAAAAGACCCAGTTACTTCAACACATGTTTCCACATCAAAGCATGGCTTGAACTAGAAAATTTTCCCAACAGCTTGGATTAAAAACACAGCACAATCACATCAGCACACAAACTGTACCAAACTGAAAGGTGGAACACTTTTAGCAATGTTGCTGGATTGAAAACTGCTGTATAACATTCAGTTTAACAGTCAACTTTTTTGCTTTCATTTCCACTTTGTGATCTCATTAGGGTTGTAAAATGGAATTCATGTGGATGCAAAGCAGAAATAGATGAACAGCTTTGTGACATTTTTCTTCTACATGGAGCTACTCCAGTGCTTTGCATGTGTATGCACTTTATTGAATCAGGACAACAGTGAAGTCTGTATAAAGCCTTAGAAAGCAAGTGTAAAAGATTTTATGATGAGTAAAATAACCATAAGGTAGATTTTCATTAGGATCTGTGTAGATAGCAAGTGAAGTCTCAGATCTTTTCTAAATTTGCCATGCCAGAATCCCCTCAGCTGCAAGATACTCTCTTCAGAAACCGCATACAGACCAGAACTGTAGGCACAGTGCTTCCTAGTCAATACCTTAATTCTTGAAGCCAAAGCCAAGTTACCTATGCCGCCCTGTATCTGCTGAAACCTTTTGCTCCTCAACCTAGAATATGACTCCAAAGAATGATACCTCATGTAATGTCAAAGGAGCTAGTTGGGAAATATGCCTTGTTTGATCATATGGCCAAGAGATACCCAAGAGACATGCTGATGAGCCAACACTACAGTCTGCTGGAATCTGAGAATTAAAACTGTGCTGTCAGACACTGATGAACAGCCATTTAAATGAATGGCAAAATCAGTCATTTTACAGAAACTCTGTTATGCTCAGGAAAACGGATCATAAATAGCTTTGGTTTTCTTTTGAGGTTTAACTTCAGTAATTGGTGTGTTCAGGACCTCTATTTCTGCAGTATTTTTATTTACAGCAGTAACAGGCAGTAGCTGCTTCCAAGCACCACTGTGCAAGGCCAGAAAATCAGATGCAGTTCTTGCAACTTGGAAAAAGAATTTCCTGGTTTGATTCTTCTACAATTCATGGTTGATAACTGTGTCTTACATCACTGGAGGACTTCACACAAATAGAATTGAGGTCAGGTTTCAGTCCAGTATCTTTCAAATCTTCTATTTGAGAACCATATATATCAGTGCTCATCTACTACTAACAGGATTTAAGCTGTTATTGAGCCATTTACTAGGAATTATGCATCAGCTGTACTTCAGTTTGTAAAGTACAAAACCATGAATGCTCCTAACTTATTCCTAGTAATTTTTTACTTTGCATGTACCTAGTATATCATCACAGGTTTCCCATACATCCAGATGAAACATGAGTCACTTTCACCTCTGCAAGTAAAACCAGGGGGTTATGACAGAGGAATATTTGCATCCTTCATCTGATCAGCACCTTGTTTGAAAGGTACAAAACCAGTAGGGACATCATCTAGATCAGGTTGCCCAGAACCACATACAGCCTTGTCTTAAATACCTCTAGGGATGGCGCATCTACCACCTCTCTGAACAACCTGTGCCAGGATTTTACCATCCTCATTGTAAAGAATTTCTTTCTCACATCCAGGCACCACCCCTCATCCTATCACTACAGGTCCTGCTAAAAAGTCTCTCCCCATCTTTCTTATAGGCCCCATATCATATAAGGGGCCTATAAGAACCATATATATGTGTGTGTGTATATATATATATATATATTTATATATATGTTTGCCATTACCAGAGAGCAGTGACTGGTTTCTAGCAAGTAGGATTTTCTGCCTGCAAACTGCATGCCCACACTGCTGTTTCCCTCACTGGACATCAATCTGATTATGTTCTATGGGCACTTTTCTATAAGATCTCACAATCCTTTTAGTCTATCTTGAACTGTGCATACCAACCTTTTTTCTGGTATTATTTTATGGTTTTAATCTTCCTGTTGTACTTTATATAGCCTCTATAAACAGATTTTGATTTGAAACAGAGGGTTTGGGTTTTTTTTATTTTTATGAATTACCACTCTATCTCAAAACACACTATCCAGAAAGAGAACATCTACAGATTTCAGGTGCCTCCACTGTTGAACAGCAGTGCAAGGAAGACATAAAATGTCTGTGTACTTTACTGCTTCCACATTAGGCATATGAACTATTTTACTTTGGTCTCTAGTCTGTCCTGCTGGTAGAAGCCAAACAAAAGGTAACAGCAGTTCTTACAACTACAGCTGTAGCTTTTTATGTCTTTTTCTGTCTAACCTCCTCCGAATTTGCTGCCCTGGGAATTTTAGAACTGTATATAACCCTCTGACTAGCTAAGTAGGAAATTAAAAATATATATAAATTCAGTTATAAAAAGCTTGTCTGATTTTCATGCTGAGATATTATCTTTTGACCATCACATAAGAAGAAAGCATTACGAAGGGGTTTCATCCAGGTACTTGAATTATGAAAAGGCGGCAAGAACAGAGGAATAAAACTATTAGTCTTGTGAGCAAACCACTAGAACTTGGATCTAATACATTCTGAAATCAAAATAGCTGTGTTTTACTTCAGTATTAGAAAAAAATGGTTGGAAAATTTCATATAAACATGGTGGTGTACCTGGAATAACTGGAGAAACATTGCAGATATATTTTCCTATAAAAGTTTCCTGAAAATCTGGCCTTTAGCTAAAGAAGATGAGACAAAAGTGGAGACAAACATATGATATGTCTGTCTGGCTATAACAGGAAAAAAAACGTGTACTTGCCTAATTAAAAACTTGTACAGATTTTGGGTAATTTTGGGTACAGATGGTGTGTTATGTGTATGATTACTGAGGCATGATTTTTATCTTATGCATAGTTATGTTAACTGCAGAGGCATATCTGCATTTCTAATTGTTTGTGCACCATACTGAAAATCTGGACCCATAAATGCCTATCCTTTCTAAGAGTAATGGGAAGAGGGTTTTCCTTTTACCTTGTTATCCCTTCAGAACAGGAGTTGCATCTTAGAGAGCAAAAATATTGCTAAATGAAAGAATAAGTAATGACACATCACTTCAGAAGAAAATTGGCCAGAGAGAACTCCATTTTCTGTGTCATTTTTGGTTTCCATTTCACTTTCATTTCCAACTTTAAAAATTTAATATGGGCAGTATTTGATTTTGCTGAGAACAAAAAAAAGGTATGAAGAAAGACTAAAAGCTAATTCTCCAAGTGTTTAATTTCTTAATTTCTCAATGCGAAATTGAGGAAGGAAGATAACATACCACAGTCACCAGAAATGTGCTCAATTCTTACAGACTAAGTAGTCAGTACTCCTGGGAGACCAGACCTTAAGTGGATGCTTAAGTACAACACTTGAAATCAGCAAATTCCAAAATGTGGGCTGGTTTGTTTATTCTACAGAATTCCTGCTATTCTCTGACATCAAGGAGCATAATCTCATTTGATGTAGAAAAAGAAAATCCTGAAATCCTGCATTATAAAATACACAGTAATAGACCAGATCTTATTACAAAGACAGGAAACTTCTGATAGGCGATGGATAAAAAAACTAATATCACAACAGTAATTAACAATCAGATCCCAAACAAGACTAACATTTTTCTACATTATGAGCAGCGTACACATCTGTAGAAATTCTACTAATTCAATTACACTGGAACCCTGTTTAAATTAATTTCCTTTGTAAACAAGTAAAGGATAGAAAGACTGCTTTAGAAGGAAAAGCTTTTAGATGTATTGTTATTTGACCATATATCCTGTGAGGTGTCCCTTCCCCTGGCAGGGGGGTTGGAACTAGATGATCTTAAGGTCCTTTCCAACCCTAACTATTCTATGATTCTACATCCAGTAATAGAAAATTACTGGCAAAAGTTAATTTGAGAATATGTACAAGAACATAAATCTCCAGTTCCAAGTTTTGAGGAATTTGTCACCAACAAAGAGTTATTATTTACATCCATATTCCCAGGAACATTTACAGGTGACTGATGAGTTTGAGCTTTGCTACTCTTCAATAATATCTATCCAGGAAAAAGAATGAGCCAAAATTTTTAAGGCCCACATCACAAAGAGAAAGATTATCTAACACTTTGCCTCTGACAGAGGATAAATTAGAGACAAGCCAGTAAAAAGGTGCTCAGGATTAAAAAAAAGGAGAATAAAGAAAAGGCTTCTGATAAATATAGAGCTAGGTAAATAAAATAATAAAACCTCCAATCTGGCCACTCAGCTCTGCTCAAGGTACTTTTTTTATTCTGGAGCCAGAAGGTGGAATTGAATCTGATTCTCGGGCTGGTATCACCTACTCTGACAGCACACCAGGGCAAATTCATACAGCCTCCTTTTTGGGAAAAAGGGGTGCTAAGTCAGGAGTGATCACTTCGTAATCACAAAGTAACCACGTTGGGGGAACAAAAGGGCCCCAACTGTCTGAGAGGTCATTTTTCCCCAAAACTTTTAAGACTGAAAAAGACAACCATCAGCCACATTAAACTCTTAACAGACACACTTTCAATACAAATTAGAAGTCAGCTTCAAAGAACTATACAAAAAGCAAGGAAATATTTAACAGTGGGGAGAGAGAAAAGGCAGGACAGCAGCATTTAAACTTGGTCTGAAGACACCAGCAGTTGCTCTGCTGATATTGCCACTTGTGTAAATTGCTTGGAGCAGTTCTAGAAGGGTGATTGAGAAAGCTGTGTTTAGTAACATTCTGTAAGCATCCTACAATATGGTTTATTATGCTGTATTGGTGGTATTGATCCTGAATGTACACCTCACTGATTGCTAGTTAATTATTGAGCCTGATTTGATTAAAACCACTTAGCAGTTTTCCTCTACGACAAGCTCTGGTAAAAATGTAGCACAGCTCCAAATCCAATTACTTTTCTTCCCACTCTACATGGATTCCCAAAACAGTACCTCTGCAGGTAAGCATTGGTAAAAATCCCAGCTTTCCAGCTCTGCTCCTATAGGAGACTTACAAGTAAATCATTATGTAAGCTTTACATCAGGAGCTGATTGCACTTTGCAGCGATATTACTGACACAATAACCAGAATGGGTGTACATAAGGTTTGACAGGGTAGGGATGCAAGTCCTTGGTGCAAATGGTGCATCTTTCTAGAAACACTGTAGCAAGCCAGCTTAATTTTCAGGAAATCAAACAAATTACTCTTCATATGTAATTTGATTTATTGACCCAGGACAATCTGTTGACTCCTGAGCATTGTGCAGATTTCTCTGTTTAAAACATGCTTTCTGCAATACAAATTACCAAATTCTTATCAATTCACATTCGTTGAGAAGCAGACTGGTAACATCTCACACACAAAAAAAGAAAACCTTTCCCCATTCATTTACTTTTCATAAAACAAGTTTTTTGAACAATTATAAGACTACATTATGCCAGTAATAGCCTCTACTAGACTAGAAAAACTCCCTTTTTTTTTTTTTGACTTTTCAATATTAGCAGTGTCACCAGTCACTTCTCTTTCCACTCACTCAGATAAAGGCAGATTATCTGCCTTCAATTAATCACACCTATTGATAAGGCTGGCAACTTGCTGCTGATTGGTACCTGTGAACTAACAGTTCATTAATACAGAACTGTTTTCTTCTAATCTCTCTGAAATGTACCAATAAAATTATACTATGGTCAAAAAAGAAACAAAAGGCTAACTGGCCTCTAGTCTTATTTTATCTAATAAATAAATTAACCTCCTCTGCTTCCAAGTTAAGATAGTTCTGAGTTAGAGGAGACTGACACAACTAGATTTGCTATCCTGAGTTTTATAAACCACATCCCCATACGATTTAACATAAGGTTTTTTCTGTGTAGTAATGAGATTTGCTTACAGATAACAGAGGTCTTTCAGAAGGGCAGTTATGTTCCTTTCAAAGAATAATAAAAGCTTGCTTCATACAGAAATCTGATTTGGGTGTTTTTTCAATGTGTCAGCAGTATTTTTAAAAGATGCAGAGATCATTTCTCTTCCTACAACAGCACTGTCATTTCATTGACATCTGGAGAAGTGCGAGTCACGTTTCTGACCTTGTTACAAATGTCTCTGCTGAGAATTTGAATTAACTGAATTGTTTGTAAGAAAACAACAAAGACGAAGTGTTACTGTTCTAAGGGATGGATACATTTTAGTATCAATACTTCAAAGAATGAGAGAAGGGGAGAGAGAGAGAGTGTTCTAAGAACTGTAAAAGCTACAATGATTGAAGAACTAATCAAGGATGGTTACAAGTTGCTCTGCTAACTGAATTAAAAAAAAAAAAAAAAAAACACTTATTATTCCATGCAAAACTGTTGAATAAAGACTGAAAAGTTACCTTTGTTGCATCACAGAGCTTACTTTTCAAGTAACAGCTGCATTTAAGAACTCCCACGTTACATAAAGCATTTAGATTTGGGTAAAAGTTAAATAGCAAGCTGATTTGTGAGTTGGAACAAGTTAGTATGGCCTCACTGACAAATATAGACAAAATCTAGGTCACAGAGAGAGATTTGGTGCAAATTATGGCAAAAATTTGAACTGTGCAGTTTTACAGAACATCACATGACCAGCACAAGCAAGAAATAACCATTTCCAGTTTTCTCTTACTGGTTTCCCTTACAGTAACTCCCATTTAGGAACCTGCATCCTTCATCAAACACATTATATGTGCTACTTTGGCCAAGTACTGATGACTGAAGAGACCAGGTGTGGAGACAGGAAGAAAGTCCTATACAGAGCACAGCAGCAAAAAACAGGAATGCTGCAAGCTATGTGCCTCGGTATTATATCTTATCTGCTTTTTCTACATTCTTTAAGGAGACAAGTGCTGAAATCTATCCAGACAGCAGTAGAGATGGCACTTGCACCAAGAAGCTTCTCATCTTGGCCTTCTTTACCAGTATTTTCTGCTATGATATGAATCTCCTGCAAGACCTCTGACACTCTGCTTTGCTGCATAAGCATGCAACAGAAGTTACAGGAGGCAATTTGCCCAAGTGTAAGGTTCAGCCAAACTCCACTTACGGACATTGCTTTATAGTATCCACTGGTTCACTAGTTCAAGAGTTTACAAGTTGTACTGGAATCACTTCAGAATATGAAAAGGGCTTTCAAGCACACACTGTAAAAATCTCAGACTCTAGCAGAAATGATCTTAACAACCCTTGAAGCTTTGCCAGTGGCACAACACAACATTGTATAGCCATTTGAGAGCTAGAAATATTTCAAAAAGTGAAATGTGGAGGTAATTCTTTACCAGATAACAAAGTTGTGTAACAAATACCTTAAACGTACCAGTTTGGATTGTACATCTGTTCTTTACAATGAAAATAGTTTAATATGCCATGGACATTTTTGGTTAAGTACTAAAACACATTGGTGAGTGATATCAATAAAATGAGATACAAAGCAAAGAGATAGAATGCCAGCTCTGATTATGTAAAGCACCAATTATCAAAACAAAAGTAGAGACATAATAGGAATAAATCTCAGAACCAGAAAACCCAAGTGAAAACAGACAGTTTTCCCTGCTCCTCAACCAAAAAAAGAAAAACCATTCTGAAGCCAAGCACGAAGTTATACAAACAGCAGCAACAAGAAAAGAGAATTTTAATCTGAGTGAAATGAAATATGGGAGGCAAAATAGGAATTTTTAAATAATTCCATAGGTAACAGTTATTTGCTTTCCTCAGGTGCAGAGGACATGCACGTATCTCAAGGGTTGTGCATGCACCTTTATTTCATGTGCCAGTTGATAGGGATGTATATGAACTATGGGGCTTCTGCTACTTAAAATTGAATTACAAACCAGAATATCTTGATGATGGAAGAATGGTGACAGGGGACAGGGCAAGGAGACATCCAGAAGATTTGAATCCTCTGGTATCACTTTTTTAAACAGCATATGTCCTTCTGCCTTTTTTTTTTTTTTTTTTTTTTTAAGGGGGGTACTATGGGGTATCTTCTCAGGAATTCAGTCTGAGGGATCATGAAAGGGACTATATTTGGTAGTATAGAAGGTTAATATGAACCTGTCTAGAAATGAAATGTGGCAGGTGTAATCAGTCAGCATCCAGACACGGCTATACAGCAGCTTGGATAGACTTTTTTTCCAGCAGCGCACGTGAACCCAGCACACTGCACACAATGAATACAAAAATCAGCGTAGCTAATAAAATGTTTGTCCCTTCTTATGCCACCATGTGGCAGAGCACAGCTCACGGAACACTATGCAGCTGAATGTGTATTAAAGTGCCAGTGCTCTTAGTTGAATTACTGAATTCAACAACAAGCTGTTCCCTGCACTATAGCAGTCCCTTTCTTACAGTCCAAGACTTCATGGTTGTAAACTCAAAGTCTATTCTTTAGGAATGTGAAATATGTACAAAGGAAAGAAAAAAAAGAGCCCCCCGTCTGTGTTTAGGAATTGTGAGCATGAAGGTACATACAATGATGCTATCAGACTTCGGTTTTCAAACAGGACTGCCTATATCTGCAATTCCATCGAGTATCCCAGTATACCTGCAATAATTTCAGCCTGTGGGTGGGCTGGAGATGACCCAACAGCTCTAATGTGAGGAACCAACCTCAATCCTTCCAACTTTGTCAGATTTCTTGAAAACTATTGGCAAAAACTCATGTTGCCTTAATATTTTTCCCGTTTTAAGAGAGTAACACAACATTTTAAGTCTTCAACTGTAACTGAAATTATATTTTTGTCAGAAATGACTTGCGGATTTCCTCTGTAGTGTATTATATCCCCAGCCCAAACAGGGACTGGCTGGAGATCGCAGTTCTCTCACAGCTGTTCCCCAGGGAAACTAGGACATGATCAGGAGATGATGCTCACATGTGGCAGGACAAGTCCCAAAATACAGTTCAGAGAGGATTAGGTCACCCAGTCTAATTGTAGCTTAGACCACGATTTATCCCCAGATGAGGTCCAAGGTACACTATAAATTATGATGCAATAGCCATGCCTTCAGTGCAGGGCCATGACCTGTTTTTTGAGTAGGATGCTTTGTAAAACGTTCTGGAAAATAGGCTTGACTTTTCTGCTTCTCTTTCCCTAGATTTTAGCAATCTTTCTTCTCCATATCTTTCTGATCTGTTTTTCTCACCTTCACCTGAAAGGTGACTGCTTTGGACAGATGAATGACAAGATCTCTGCAGTGTCGGAAGACAATTCTGGATGAAAGATGCTGCAGGAATGCAAGTCATTGCCAGTACTGTATTTCGTTATGCTCCTCTACTCATATTTACCCTGCAATCTTTTAAATTAATCAACCTCTTCACTACTCATTTCCTGCTTAAAAACCCACTGTTTCATAGTGGTCTAAACTGACAGGAACAAGGACAACTCTTAACTATGGTCTACAAGCAAAAACCCTTTAGTATCTACTAACATAGCTGTTTTTACAAAATACAGATGTCAGTTACAGCAAAGGAGAGTAAAACATGCCAGCACAATATGCGTGGAACCAGAATGGCACCTACAGATGGAGCCATGGCCCAGGAAGGGGTGTCACATGAAATAACTGGCTTTCATTTAAAATTTTCCAGGTGACTGAAGATCATTGTTGCTGTTGGAGCTCCAGTCCTATGCCCAATACAAAAAGCTTGTTCAAGATGTAATGGAGTAGTTTTCAACCCAACCAAGAATCCTCATTTGAAAAGGAGACTAGGTTAGTTCTCTCCGTGACAGCTAGAACTGATTCCGTGTCTTAATCCAATAACGTACATATGTTACCACCAGAACCAATATATTCATTACTAGGTATTACTGCTATTCAATTTGAATCAAAATTCACTGTAATTACCCAAACCAAAGGTCCTATTCCTTTCGATAGGGATTTATTAACTATTTTTCCCCCCCATTGTCTTCCACATTGTTTCTGGTTTAGCTGTTCAGGCTCAAGGTAGAGCCTAATAGGTAATTATCTTCTACCAATTACGTGCTTGGCATCCTAAAAACTTGGCAATCTGTTAATAAAGTTCAGAGTGGAGGAAAGGGAAAAAAGCCTCTAAAAAAATCTTTTTCTTCAAATCTAAGTATCTGTCATCATGAATTTTCAATACATAGTATAGCGCTGCTAACTGAAAACTTCTGACCTATGCTGCTAGCTCTGTATCACAACATGTGTTTAGTATTTATGGCTATATACAGCCCCTAGATTTGCCCTAGATACAGGCAGATTATCAAGCACTCCCTTTGGAAGTGGAGGGGAAGCAGAATCTAAGTCTATCTTTAAAGAACACTGAAGCACACGCCCATTTGCCAGCTTCAGAGAAAGTCAGTTGGAAAGAGAGTGTAGGTTAGAAGGCAGACGCAGCAGTACATACATTTTCTCACTATGAGCAACAAGAAAAATAGTTTCTTCCTATACTGCATTAGATGCACATTTTAATGCAGCTGGACACATTTCCCGCCCCCCTTACCTTCTTAATTAAGCAGTGTCTTTTTGTTTTGATGACATGATACAAATTTTCAAAAGCAAAAACTTAAAATGCTGTCACAAACCAATGATGGCTTTTGGGCTTTATTTCAACCCATTTCAGCAGTTTAAAACCCATTTCCTCAGAATCAGTGTTTCTCTCTATGGCCTCCTTACAGGTTTCCCTCACCTTCTTCTGAAGCATTTTATGTCGGTCACTGCTGCCAAGGGCACTCTGCAGTAGACAAATGACTGGTTTGATGCAATATGGCAGTTCCTACACTCCCAAGTGATACAGTCAAGAAAAGAGCAGGAGCTCTTGCACTCACAAATAAGATTTTACTCAAATAAAAAATTCATTTTATTCCTACTGCCAACTACTCACTGCTAAAAACACCTCCTCCCCTCAGCCTGCCCCAAAAAGTTACACATTTAGGACGACTGTAATAATTCTTTTCATATCAAAGCTCCAATTGTACTATATTATTTTAAATGGAGCTGTGTGTTTCTTTAAACTAGCAAATACCGCTGTTAGAGAAAAGGACTGAACATACAAGTAATTCCAGGGATCCAGTACACAGATCACTGCCTTGTGTCTGGCTCTGCACAGTCACTGCCCTATAAATAGCCATAAACTCAGCTTCAGAAGTGCATGGCAGTCCTGCCTCCAGCTTTATAAACATATCCTTGCTTTACATGTGAGGAAAATAGACCAGTGAGGAGGGTTAGCCAGAAGAAGAAAGCACACAGGAAGACTGAGAAGCAGGTGAGCTCTAGATGCAAGATAGCTTAGCTTGAAAAGCGAAGGAGAAATGTGTAATACTCCACACTGTACTATGCCGCTGTCACCTACAACCACCATTTATTTCTCTGGCAAACTAGGGCTGCAGGATGATAATTTTTTTGAAACTGTCTAAAACACTACTGAGCTTTACCAAAACAACAACAAAAAATCCTGCAAACATCTTGTCTGAAAGGATTCATCTTAATATCTAGAACGGGAGCTGATGCTTATCTTGATGATCTTGACAGCGCTTCACTTTCCTGCACTGTGGGCAGGAAAGGTTAGAGGGTTTATTGTTCTTTTTTAAGAATGAAAATTCAAAGAATAAGTAATCTCTGGTTTAGCCAATACTACCATTTTGAAAGAGATTTGTAGCATAGAGAAAACACTGCAAACAGACCCAGAAGGAATAAAACCACCATAACAACTGGCTTCTTGAAAGCCAGTTTACTGGGTAAACCATGTATTCCTTCAACATAAAAGTCTTCAAGGCTATTGCAGTTCTTAAATACAGCTTTTTCATTTGTATTCATTAAGTAATACACATTTCTCCCCTTTATTTCTTGCTTAGATTACGATTTCCCCCAGATCGGCCAAGGTTGCATATCTGTGCAGGGCTTAGTCTACGTAGACATTTTCCTTTCATGATTTTGGGAACAGCAACCATAGGAGCAAATCAATTCTAAAGAGTCTATATAGTCATGTATCTAACTTCCATTAAATGGAGTTTTTTGAATCAATTTCTTGTTGCTCCTTTTGAGTACAGTAGCTGTGGAAAGTGTAATTATTGACTTGGAGAAGGAAGAGGGGAATGGTCAGGCAGTTGGACTACATGATCATATAGGTTCCCTGCAATTGAACTGTTCTATCTATTTGAATAACAGATTGGAATAAGATACAGGTGAGGTCTAATTGCAGGGATCTTCTACCTTCTTATGAGCAGGCATGGTACCTGTACCAAAACATATGTATTGGACAAAATAATGTGCTAATTTGTTGTTTCAGACAGATAATGGAAACAAAGGCACACATACAAAAATAAAGATCACCAAAGTCTTTACTTTTGTATTGCACTTTTGTTTTCCAATAGAGAACAAGACGGAAATGCATTAAGCTTTAAAAGACTCCTAGAAAATATCTATAAAACATATATAGAAGACTATATTAAGATTTTGGTACAAAAATACAATGTTAATGCATATACTTACTGCATACGCCTTAAAGGATACCTTTCTTATGCTTCAATTGCAGCAGCAGTGTATTTTGCTAAAAATGTACCCTTGTACATTCACCTCTACATCACTGATCAAATAAATGAAGATCCACATTGATCCTTTAGAAGAATGGAAACAGCAACTGCAGTAATATTTCCAGAGGTTTTGGGCAAATGCAGACAGACAGAGGGCTTTCAAACACATTCACCTACTGTGCCTCAGAGTCCCAAGGCCTTGAAATACGACATACACACTTTTCTAATACATGATTTAGTATCCACAAGCTAATTTAGGATACAAAATAATACTTTTTTCTGGAAATATTCTTACAATTGACTTTCAATTCTCACCTACTACTAGATTTTTTTACTCTTAGTTCATACTTTTTACTACATAAGTAAAAAAAACCAAACTAATTGAATGTTGTTTTCCTTCTTAAGCATCCTCCACCATTTCATCCAAAGACCCTATTTTCCAAATCGATTTCACCTTCTCTCCGCCCTCATGTATTCTTCTCAGTTCAAAAAGCAAACTGTCAGCCCTAGCTGTTTCTGTCTAGGTTCTCCTCTGCTCTCACTAAGAATTCAATTTATCTTGTCCTGTTAATGCTTCTAACTGCCTATAGGTCTCTACCATCCCAACTTTCATGACATCTGAGCGTTTAAACCCTAGAGTTTCAGTACACCTCCCTGCTCAAGTGTTTGTGAGATGTCCTTCTTCAAATGCAACACAGAAGGTTTAAGTGAAATATTCCATTGGGAAAGCTTGCCAGAGAAAACAAATGTCAAACTGATTCAGTACTCTGCGAAATCCTAGGCTAAAAAATAGTCAGTTCCATGGTAAAAGTGCAATGCAAGTTATGGTGGCAGTGACACAAAACTATGTCCAGAAATCAAACAAATTCAGGTATAAGGAGCTTCAGGGAACGCCAGTGTCTCCCCACCAGGAGATCACATGCTAGTCTCTAGCCAGCACAAATTCACCCATTTTGTGCTAGACAAGAAGAAAGTAAATTATAGTAAAAAACCCAACAACAACAACAAATGCCAAAAAAACAGTAACAATTTACACTGTACCTTAATTGGGTCATCCGTGCTACCTTAGTAGTACACAACTAGACATCACCCTTTCTAAGCAGCTGCTAGCTACATTTGCTTCTCTTCAAGGAAATGACTGAACTGGACACAAAGCTGTAAATCCTTTAATCACACCTGAACAAAGATATCATAGGAATACAGAGAGAATAAAAGAGTAACTGACATTTTACTTTCACTTTTGTTCTAGTGAGCTAGGACTCCTGCTGTTTCTAATCCATCTTTTCCTGTTACCCAGAAAATTATTCACTATATAGATACACACACACATATAATCACAGTAATTATCTTTAAAAACTGGATAGATGTCCTTGAAATGGAGAGCTTTCATCTTCGGTTCACTGAACTAGGACTTTAGATAAGCAACTTCACCTACTTTTTAATTTTCTTTAGGCAAACCCTATTCCTTTGCAAAGCTTTTCTTTAGATAACAAAGCTGTGAGGCAGCAGGCACAGGATTGCGTGAGACTTCTTTCTGAGTTCTGTATTATTTTGAAAAGCCTCAGAGACACTTCTGGAATGTAAGGAAATAGCAAACGACAACAATAAAAAAAGACAACGTCATTAAGGACATCTGAAATAACATTGTCAATGTTAAGGATATGTCTCAGACGTGTGGTTTAAAGTCTCATCATTTAGGAATACCATTGATAAATTCTCATAACTAAAGGGCACTGCAGATGCAGCACTTTCCAGCTGGTCTGTGCACAAACTTTGCACCAATTGAAATTTTGGGTTGTCACACTAGATTTAATTAGGCAGAAACTATAGCGTATCCATGCATATATCTTCATAATAGTGACTTGACATTGATCTTTTTCACACAGGCAAGAAATCAAGTTATGCTACATTGGTATAAATCAAATTATAGTGAAAGTCTTGGAGAATTCATCAATAGGTATGATTGATTTTCTTAAAAGTACATCTCTGAGGTGCAAGTTTGTGCATCTTAGTTCAAACTAGTCAAAGAACGTATTAGAAATCATTCTGATTTCTTTGCTTTTTGCTCTCCACACTGTTCCCCCAAATACATCATGGAATCAATGAAACTCCTATACCAAGAATGCTATGAAGTTAACGCTGAGTTCAAAACATTTTGCATTTTCTATTCCAGTGTACTTGACTGTTTCTGACTATATTTTTTGGTGTCTCATGCTTTGGATCTCCTCCATTTTGTGTTTCTTCTGCAAAACTTAGATTTAACTCTTGCAGCTCCTTGCCTTGCAAGGAAAGAAAACAGATCACTGGATCTCCTCCAACTCACAAAACCCTGTAGATAGACGTACATTATTGTTAATAACATCCTTGCTGTTGTGCTGCCAGTATAGCAAACAAGAGGCGCACAAGGTAGCGGAAAGGTTAGAAATACATGGCAAGACCCAAAGGGACACTATTTTCTTCAAGAATACAAGGTGCACCTCTGTGCCATCCATCAGTTTCCCTTGTTGTCACCACCAGCTGACATCTGAGCTTTCTTCTCATTATGATTATGCCCCAGTTGGGTCAACATTATACTTCCTTCTGTCTGCACATCTTCTACTGGAAGATTAGCTACCAGAGACAACTCAAAACACCAGGAATAATTTCTAAAACTACTGAGACAAAATGAGCGTTAGGAAGCAGATAATCCAGTTGTCATCTCAAGGTTTGGCTTCGGTTAGACACAGGTTACAGAGGGTTGAAAGATATTACTAATTTCTTCATTCCTCACATTGCTAAATTTTTTTGTTACCATTTAATAGTTCTAAGGTAAGGGGAGGAAAGGAGGAAAACGTGCAAATCAAACACTTCTCATTACTGTGCTATACAAATTACAGTATCAACTAGGTTGGAAAAATGCTATAGGGAAGAAAGAGGTAAGCTAGGCAGAAATGTGTTCTAGGCAGCACAATGTATGTATACAAGAGTCAACATTTCTACTTTTCGACCTTATTCTTGCTACTCTTTGTAGAAAAAAAACCTGAAAGTGGGTTTTTTTTTCCTTAAACAAACTCTTTTTGTTTCTTGAAGTATAAAGTGCACAGAATGCTCAAGTAATATCTCAGTCCCTGTATTACAATTTTAGGTAGTCTATTTGCCTTTACTTGCTCCTGGCTATATAGCTCTGCCTTCATCAGTTACCTTCACTGTCTGCAGTATTTTCTTAATGAGGCAGAAGGACTTGAATGTCCTTGTTAAGCCTGAGAAAGAACACTTTGCAAGTCCATTGGTCTTAATGGAGCATCTCTTTGCAATAGTCTATTTCTACTCATCTGGCACATATTTCTACTCATCTGGCTGGTACTGTTCAGCATAAAACCAGTATTTACCTTGTGGCAAAACAAAATGAAGTGGTACACTGTGATCTTATCTATGGTGACGGATTTATAGTACCAGGCATTGTGCTAAACCAGAATAAATTACAAGACTAGAAATCCTACAAAGCAAAGCAAAGAAACAAGATAAGCTAAGAAGCGAGGGAAGAGGAAGAATGTGTTGGAAAAGGTTCAGGGGCATACCGTGGGATATTGAAACTGAACTGCTAGTGCCTTAACTGTATTTCAAATTTTGCTGCCTTTGATGTTACCAAAACTATTCCTTCTCCACCTTTTTCTGTTTCTTATCCATTCCACAAAAGGATATGATGGTTTTTTTACCTAGTAGTATAAAATATTTTGCTGAGAAACTCAGTCCTTCACACTTAGCTCAGCACTGGCTTATTCCAAATAAAAAACACTCTTCAGGTTAGGCTGTTTAACAGACTCTATATTGAGCAGCAGCAACCTGACAAACTGCACATAATCAATCTCGCTTGGGCTTGGGAGAGGGATCCCACAGTTGAATCTTGATTCCTTCCCCTGAAATTTTTTACACATTGGCAGAATAGGATTCACATAAAAAACTAACCATTTCCATGGGGAGGAGGTTGGCAGATTGTGCCTTTTGCCAGTTTAGAAGCAATTAGCCACTGTAGTGACCCAAGCATTATACCTATGCTCTGTTACACATAAAATATTTACATATGGATGTGCAAGAATTAATTGAATTAGAGGATTTTTTTGATGGATCAGTTTATTTTCTACTGATAAAAATAGTAAGAGATAAGTAGAGACAAACAAATATTTTTAAGAAACAGTCCACAGTGCAAGGTAGAAGGAAACAACATAGAGAAAAATCATTTAATGATGTGTATCAACAGCATTTTTCTCTTGACAAGTGTTACTTGACGACTCTGAAAAAGCTCTTCCGAATTATTTCTCAATTTTAAAGAATTGCTTCAGAATAAGTTTACTCATCAGGTCATATTCTTGGTTTTGTTTTCTTATTATTAACTTTAGTATGCCTAGATGACTCCTTCTTTGAGTATTTCTTATCATTTCCATTGACACTCTCCCCTAGGTATTTTATTTTATTTTGTATTTTATTTTTCGGCAAGAGATTACAAGCTTTTATTTTTTTCCTACCCTCTGTTCTGAAGTAAAAAAATAGCCAAGGTGGAGGTAGGGAAATCAGCTGTCTGCAAGGGTTTGAGTTTGAGTTCCAGGGTGGAGACAGAAACCAATGGATTCAAATAGGTGTGCAGATTCAGTGAAATAAGCTTGCTGAACACTGACATTCATTCCCTTCCTTCGGGAGAAGACATTGTATTCTAAAGAGAGTTAATGGACAAATATTGCGGTTATAAAAAGAAAAGATCTTTCCCCTGTCACATAAGAGAAAAACTCGAGTGTTAGGAAATGACTGAAGAGCAACAAGAAAATTCTGTATTATATGGGAGCAAAGAAAATATGCTGAAAAGAATGGACACTACACTCTAAAGTTTTAACTTGCTCTAATTTATACTGAAAACTGGAAGAGGAAGTATTTATCATCATGATACTTCAGAAATCTCTAATAGACGTGAGATAGGTATCTGCTTCTATTATCTGAAGAGTGTGTCTAATGCACCAGTCAGCCTGAGAACGCACAGCAATGTAATTTGGTCATGTCTGTGAAAGGATAGCAGTCAAGAGTTCCAGGATTTTACCAAACAGTCCTTGCAAGTATCTAAACTCGAATAAAACCCAAACCAGAGCAAGTAGTACTGTCCAGGAGTAATTCCATCAAACAGGTGAAAGGCAGTCCTTTCAGACTATCTGCTTGTTACAGCAATCACATGGGAGTAAACAGCTGCAGAGTGTTTTTCAAATCATTACTATTCACTAACCTCTTTAACCCATATTGTGCCCCACTTTCTTCATGCACTGTATGCTGTATTAACTTTGTTGTCATAGAGATAAGTGATAATCCAGAGAATGAATGTTTACAGTCTGCTGTTACCTTCTAGATTACCCTACATTATTAGGTCTAATGACTCCAGAATTATGGACAAGGCTATGATAATATGAACATTTCACACTTTGAGTTCAAAAGGAACTAGATTTAAACTATTTCATAACTCACTGACATGTACAGTATGTAAGATAAAATGTCTCACATCATCTTCATTCATGACAATATTGAAGCCTTACACTTTCCTCAAGCATGCTGCTTTCTTTTGTGTACAAAACAATGGTTACAGACAGCTCTTGCAATAAAAATGTCAACTTCTGTAAAGAGTTACAACACTTTTATATTAAATATCAGCAGTTATAACTTTCAAAGTCATAAATGCTTTATAGTTTTGTTATGTATTTCCAAGGTATTTGGTATTTATGGATTTTGTCACTCTAATAACTCTGAAGACTAGAATTTTCTACCCATGTCTTCTTCTCCACCATACCATAATATAACTCAAAATGTCTGGAACAAAGTAGACTTTTAAAAATGTATTTCCATTACACAGACACATATGTACACATATGCATACAAACACCCACAAATAATGCATTTTAAGGCTATAGGCAGTATTTCACTGTTTTTTTTTCTAGGAAAAAAAACAAACACAAAAACAAACAAAAAACCCACAAACAAAAAACAAAACCCAAATGAATTTACAAGCTCCCTATCTGAACAGTTGCAGTGAAAAGGAACATGATACATTATTTCATACCCTTTGACTCCAGTTTCCTACAAATCAGGTGGATCTTTGGTCACGTGAATCCTATTTCTGTACAGAATTATTCCAATTTTGCTCTAGTTTGATGCCTAGCATTCATTGTGGGTATATGGGGTTTGTATTCATTACAGAGCTCAGCATGGTCTTTGAGACAGCTATTAAGTATAACGAGTAAATCTGGAAATTACCAGTTTTGCTGCCAGAGGAAGACAGAGGCATGTATTAACCTGGTATTTCAGAATGATGCCTTCTGACAGCAAAAGACATTCTTCATTTACTTTACTGAGTAACGTCATGTTGGCATACCAGTGAGGTGATCTTGCTCAGACACACTGTGTTTGGTGCTAGAACTGATTTGAGACAGTATAAAAGAAGGATGAGGAAAGTGCTGGTACATGATCTGGTTCAGTAAGAGACAGCCCTACCCTCTGGTGGTTGGGTAGCAGCTGTTCAAACCTGGAAGTAAAGCTAATTAAAATACTGTGACAAGATGAGGAATTCAGCATATGGTTATTGATATTCATAAGAATAAATTTATATTAAACATAACACATAAGAATTCATTAGAAGAAAGTGTGCTCATATAGGAGAAACTTTCCAATGAAAGGTTCTACTAAAGCTAACAGTGTAGTCACAAGTAGACCTGCCAGTGCCAATACCAGCAGCATAGCAAAATCCCTCTTCATGGCAAAGAGAGATTGCAGCTACTATGTAGACATTAATCCTGACTGTAAAAATTTTACTTATATAGTTGTTTCTTTGCAAGAGATTTCAAGCCAGAACTGGGAGAATACTGAGGCACACAGGCTTCATCACACAGACCACCATCCCTCTTTTCTGCAGCATCCCAAATATGCAATCCAATGTACAGGTCCACACATTTTACTAGACAAATACAGCCATGCCCAGCATGCAAGGACAGGAGAACCTGAAATTAGTGAGTACTCCAAGATCCAGTCTCTATCTTTACATACAAAGCCATTTTCTGGTTTGCCACACATTATGACTGTCAACACTATTCCTAGATATTTAGGCCTCACTCCTTAAAAATTCTAGAACAGGCTTCAGTCTGTAGAGACAACTTAGTGTCTAATAACTGTCTAAACGCAGTCAAAATTTGAAGTCCAGGTTATACATCATGGAACTTGGGTCTAAACTTATATTTTATAAGTTGTAACAAAACACACTGCACGTCACCTACTTCTTTGTATCATATTCAGGAGCCAAGGAATCAGAAATGTCAGAAATACTAAGTTCTCTCATCACTGAAGCAAAGAAATGGTTTTCTCAAGGTCCACTGCATTTGCCGACCACCTGTAACCTTTATTCAATTACATTTAGACTACAAATTCTCTGGGAGAAGAACTATCTTCCTGTTAGTAGCATAACTGGCAAAATTAGTCCCAGCTCGACTCATTTAAAGAGACTCTTAAGTTTCCTTCTTGATATGAAAAGCCTACACATTAATTTTCTCTGCATCTTCCTAAGAAAAGACAGATTAAGAAGTCAAAATATTCTTGAAAACAAAGTATACTTTCCTTCTGATCTCATTTCTATGATTCTATCACTGTAATATTAGGTGTGTGTGCATGGTATTTTGGGAGAAGATATCTTTTGGTTTTACACAAGCCAGGATTTAGCAATCTCATGATCTAACCCCAGGCACTTCGCAAATTTAACACAGCTTTGGAATGAAAAGAGGTTGCAGTGATACATCCAGAATAAATACAAAATATGATAAAGTCAAATATGATAAAAAAACATTAAAGTCTGCAACCACTCACTCTATTTGTTGGATCTTCAGAACTTTGTTTCTTCATTATCAACCCAAACTCACTTACTTTCAGTGGTGATTTAGCTTCGGGTTCACACAATGTCCTAGTCTATTCCTGAGCTCCCTAGACTCTCTTGTAGTACAAACAATTACTCATAACAGCTATTTATGCAAAACAAATTGCTTTGTGCTTCACCATTGTTTACAATGCCTTAGAGGATACATCCTACTGCAAAGTGGGACTAAGTGCTATGCTGTCTGAAGCAAACAGTATTTGGTGTCTTTAGAAGAAAGGCCATCAGCTTGCTCTTACTTAGAATAAAGTATTATCAGATTTTGTAATAATGCATTAAATGGAAGTACTGCAACACAAAAAGGAGTCCAGAAGAGGAAAACCAAACCATAGAGAGAAGCTGAGAGAGCAGGAAGGACCTGCAACTTATTTGTTAAACATAGTGATTGTCATAAAATTACAAAACAAGGTAACACATAGATGTAAGGATACTGTATATGGAAACTGAGGATTCAAGGTGAGGATTCAAGGTGAGGATTCAGACAAACTAACACTTATTACTTCATGGAATTTAAAATACTCCCTAGGAATAGCCTTCAATTTCCTCATAAGGTTAATAGTTTAGGAACGTATTGGGTGAGCATTGGGTGAATTCTCAATTTGTATTTCCTTTCCCTTTTCTCTATTAAATTCTGTGCCATTCTCCAAACATCTGTATTTGTACACATAGTTCAGGACAATAAGGTGGTATAAACAGCTGGTAGACAGTTTCAGAGACTACTAACTCCACAGAAACCATGTTAAACACTGTTTCTACCCTGAAACAGAGTATCTAAGCCTTAGGGAAACTAAAAAGTAAACAACTAAGATTTAAGAAGTTATAAACATGATGGAGAATCACATCTCAGTTAGGACCAAGAGTCCAGTTTTAGAGGCAGCTGTTTTCCCAGAGTGTAGGCAGGCAGTCAAGGTCCTATTTGCAATTACACACTACCTTACCAAGCCTGGTAATGTCAGCACAGCTCACGCTCTAGCACTTCTGCTGAATCAGCAGAACTCTTGAAACACATGCTCCAAACTAAAGAGATCATCACCAAAAACACCACCACACAGAAACCAGTGGAGATCGTACATAGCTATTTAATTAATTTGCTAAATCAAACAACATACATCTATATTTTTGCTCCAGGTGTTGCCAAGACTGGCCCATAATCCAACATTTAACATATCAGCATCTACTATTGGCATGAAAGATTAGAATACTGATACAACACACTAGGTATACTGGGAAAATGTTATTCTCGTAAGTTTCTTTTTCCATGGGTTCAGAGTTTTTGTCAGGCATGCATGAAGAAAAACAAACCATTGTGATCCCAGCCTGAAGATAACATAATTAGAGGGATAAAAATAATTTCTAAGTAATCAATTTCTTTGGTTTCTAACTGCCTGTGAAAAAAGAAAACCTTACCAGGACAAGCTCTCTTCCTACGTTTACAGTGAACAGATTTAACTGCCTCGTCAACTGCATCAACTACTAAACTGCATGTTCCTGTCAAGAATTTGAGATACAAAATCCTAAAAAGATCACATTTTTATTCTGAGTTAAGGCTTGATTATAGCAGCTTCACTAGAACTTTTTTTTTTTTGTGCATATTAGCTCCTAACAGATTCACTTCCGTCAAATCACAATTCGCTGATGTTTCTGGCATACAGCTTTTATGTACATCAGTATTCTCACGTGAAATAAAAAGGAAGCCATATGTTTTGATTCACCTTCAGTTCCATCTGCCATATGATGTTTTCTACTGACAAAATGCCTTTAATGAAGTGTTGAAACCTATTTGCAAAAACAGATCAAAAGTAAAATACTAAACCCAGTTTAAGGCTAAAATCTGCATTAATACAAACATTACAGTTCTATATGAATTAGCACATTTTGCTTTATTCTGTAACATGGGTTTCCATAAAGATACTTCAGGCTCTAAAAATTCATTTAGTTTTCTTGTTCTGCAAGCTTAAACAGAGATCAAACGAAACAAACACATGTTGAGGATGTCTGGAACTTACTTCAAATGCTGCTTCACCAATGGCTTAAGGGCAACTACTTTTTAGGAAGTCAATTAATAAAATATTAGCTTTTCAATGTGCTACCTACTTTTTTGCAAGCAGTATGTGAGCCTGCCCCCTAATTTCACTACTTCTTGACTTTTTTCCCCTCAAGCAAAAAGCTGAAAAATAAGGATTGGACTTTATCACAGACTTGTCATGGATTTGTGATACATACACCTTTCTTAGGTAGAACATGAAATGAATCTGTAGTCTTAAATTATAATGTCACAGAAATCAGCAGCACATCTGTACACTGTATTGATAAAGAAACAAGTCAGTGTGCCTTTGCTGAGTAGCATATACACTTCTGTGACAGGAAGACTTGCAGGTACATCTCTGATTACTTTTTAAGTTTAATAAAATAGCACCAGCACCATTTTATGTTTCCCACATTACACCAATACAATAGAAAATGAGTTTGCTAGTGTCTTCCTCACCTATTTTGATGGGGTTTTGCCTATGTCATTCAATGCTGCACTTTTTAGTCTCAGAATTTCCAAGTAATTTGCTGTTCAGAAATTATACCCATCTTAAACACCGCTGCATTGGTTTGGTAGGGGTTTGGGGACTGGGCTGTACTGTTCATTTGTTTTTTCAAATGAAGTCATACAGTGAGCAGAACAATATATAATAGCTACATATAATTGTAGGCTTTAGAAGGACTGTGTATGACTGCTTCTCTACAGAATCTACAACACAATTTCCAATCCGCTATTCAATCACACATTTTACAAGAAAGAAAATGGGTGGACTGAAGCATGTATTTCAAACTATTTCAGCTTGAGCAGAAAAGCTGGTGTTAAGTGATCAATTTAATTCAATATATTCAAAATAATAAAGAAAATATTACATTTACCCATATGTAAGTTCAGGAGATGGTAATGAGAGTCTGAAGCCTCCAAAAGATTACTTGAAGAAGAGTTTACAGTTGTAAACACTAACTGGTGTCCGAGTTGTTTCTGTAGGTGGACTCGATTCTTGTATGGTAGCAAAAATCTTGCTTGCAAATTTTCAAGAGAAACCACAGCAGAAAATGAAAGCACAAGGAGAGACTTATCACAAATAAATGATGATAGGTTCATGTGCTTGTCATTGATTTGATTTTTCATCTACTGCTATTTAGATGAAGGAATATTCCACCCTTCTATTCCTCCTTGCAAGGATGACTCAAAGTATTTACATTTTTATGTGGAAAGACAAACTCTTTCTTCACAAAGCTGAAGACACTTCATTAAGATAATTGTAATAAAAATTAGTGTGGTTGGCAGAAATCAATTACATTTATTCCTTTCTAGGGATAAATACCACTAATAAATGAGAATTAAAACAAAACCCTAAGCTGACATCTGCTAATTACTGTAGTTCTAATATCACACAAATTGCAACTCTGGGGCAGTAACTTGCCTTGTTTGCACCACACTGTCTCATCATCATTTCTGAATAGCAAATCAAGTACTCCCTCAGCCCAGAAGAGTCCTCTTGACAACATCCAGGCTTACACTTTGCACAAAAAGGGCTCACAGTTTTACCAGCTTTTATGCCAACACCATCACAGTTCTTACCGCACTGAACATAAAAATGTCTTTGGTGCTGATCCTGCTCCCTGGGGAGTGCACATGAACTCAGTTATAACTAATGAGGAATTTATGTCCATTAGGTATAACAACTTCTATTCCCCTCCAGAAGCAAAAACATGATACCTGATAAAAGTAAAGTTACACAGGGAAAGGTAGGGACAACTTCAATAAAATAAAACTAGCTGCAATAAACCAGAGTAATTTTAAGTATGTGTGACCAGCTGCCAACTGGATTTAACTCCATTCACCACCAATCTCCGGGCCCAGCCATCTAGCCAGTATTTTACACAGCAAAGCATACACCCACCTAAGCCAATGGGCAGCCAGTTTTTCCACGAGAATACTGAATGAATTCATTATCACAAACCCTCTGCTTGCTCTCTACTCACTTACTGTTAGTCAGATCAGCCAGTGAACATGAAAAAGGGTGACAAGCAGCTACTTTGTCTAAGAATACAGAAGCAGGTTCACAAGCAACAAAGAGCCTTTTCTTTTTTCCCCTATTTGAAACAAAATTATTTTTACCAGTTTTCATACTCTGCTCCTTTGATATTCCAGTCACCAGACAAATTCTTTATTAGAATTGCATGGCAACAAGATAAACATTGATTGAAATAGAAGCCAGCTAAAGGAAGATGAGTGAAAAACAAATGGAGAATCAGCACTGCTGGAAAGAAAGGGTCAGATACTGGTCATGGAAAGGAGCTGAGATACATGAAACATATCACTGAATGAAACATAGCTCGTTAACTGAGATAGGTTTGACTTGGGCCCAAACCTCTGGGTTTTTGGTTTTTTTCTTTTTTCCTCATTTAAAATAGGATTATATAAAAATATTGAAAGGTTACAAGTAAAGAACTTGTAAAGCCATGTAATTTTGTATGACACTTCAAGAGCATAAAGCTGCAAAACACTGCAGTATGATATTTAACTACATTTCCATAATGAATAATAAAACAATCAGACACAGCATTCTATAAGATTGTTAATTAAAAGAAGGAAAACACTGAGCTAGCCAAGCAACATCCAGTATACATACAGTCAATGTGGAAAGACCTGGATTTGTCACATCTTAAACTTTCAGTCTACTACTTCAAGCCAAGCATCCCATGTTGCACTACCAGTATCGTATTGTAGGCTGCTCCAGTACCATTAAAAGCACTGCAACCTCCTTGGGGATCCCCCGGAAAACAACATGTGCATCTCAGGACACAAGCTCAGTGCCTAACTTCAACACATGGAACAGTTTCCAGTATTCATCATGGCTGCTAATGAAGCGGCAGTGTGGCACGGGGCAGGAAAGTTGGGTATCGGGGCAGGGGTGCTTGGGGGACCATGGTGCTGGGGGTCAGGGATTCAGGGAGAGGATTCTAAGGGGGAAGTCAAGGGTTTGAGGAAGGGGTGCTTGGGGGGCAATGATTTTGGGAGTGGGCAGCCGTGAGGGGAGATAAGGAGTGGTGGCCATGGGGTGGGAGAAGTTGCCATGAGGGGAGATGCAGGATGGCCATGAGGGGTAGGTGCAACAACTCAATGGTGTGTGCCTTTGTGGGGGGCGGGGATGAGGGGTGGCTGCAAGTGGCCATCACAAAGGGCAGCCATGAGGAGAGATCTTGAGGGAAGATCAGTCTGTCCTCAGTGACATGGTTTAGTTGATGGCTTTGGCAGTCCTGGGATAACAGTTGGACTTGATGATCTTAAAGGTCTTTTCTAACCTGGTGATTCTGTGATTCTAAGATTTAGTGTAAATACAGGGAGAATTCAACACCAGGAAATTATAAAATCACAGACTGGTTTGGGTTGAAAAGGATCTTAAAGCTCACCCAGTTCCACCCCCCTGCTACGGGCAGGGACACCTTCCACTAGAGCAGGTTGCTGCAAGCCCCGTCCAACCTGGCCTTGAGCACTGCCAGGGATGGGGCAACCACAGCTTCTCTGGGCAACCTGTGCCAGGGCCTCAGCACCCCCACAATAAGTAATTTCTCTCTCATACCTAACCTGAATTTTCCGTTTCAGTTGAGGTGCGCGGCCCCTGCAGCTCCAGAGGCACGAAGCAGTCCCACGGCCCGGCCGGGCATTTCCCAGCGCCTTGACAAGAGCAGCAACCGGCCGGGGGCGGGGCCAGCGGTAACGGCACCGCCCGGAGAGCGTGGCACCTCAGGCAGCGCGTCGCGCGGCCGGAGCGCGGTAAGGGCGAGCGGCCCGGTCCACCCCCTCCCTCAGGGCTGCGGCTCGCTCTGGGCGCTCAGTGTCGCGGCCCAGACGGGAGGCTGCAGTGTGGACCCCGTGGTGTATAAAGTGCAGTGGCCGCGAACACCCCCCCCAGCACACAGGGAAAAGAAGGGGGGCATTAATCCAGGGGCTTGGGAACGCGTCACGAGAAATAGAACAAAAGGAGGAGGAAGAGGACAAATAAAAGCAAGGGGTTTCCTCCAAAACTGACATCCCACCCAGAACAGCTTCACAGCTAACGAGGCAACATACACCACAACAGAACAACCAGTTGCTCCACCAATACAGCAGATAACCAACACTGCATTCAAGGCGGCGTATGACAGTAATGGGAGACTACTTTGAAAGGCACAGAGGCACCCATCTCTCGGCCTGATCCAGTCTCAAGAGAGGTGTGCTGCCTACCAGGAGCTCGGATCAGGGATGTTGCTGAGAGGCTGCCTAGTCAAGGAAGTCTCATGAATCTTGCAGAGATAGAAACATTAAACATTCAGCCTTGCAACCAATACCCTAAAAGAAAGTATGCCTCAAATGCACAGCATAGCAAGGTTAAGTTACTTGCTGAGGTCCATAGATCAAATTGCAGTCCGTTTTTCAATTGCTCACTTTGAACTACTGAGCAGCTAACCGTAAGTGGAGAGAGGAAGCACTGAACATTGTTTAGTATTTTGCTCATTTATAATCCAGCTATTATTACAGTGCCCTTTCTTTAAATGCCTCAGCTCTACACTGTTATTTCTACTCCTGAAGCTTTATAGCGGCTTAATCTCTCTCACAGTTTGACAGTTATTTTTAACCTAAAAAGGATTTCATCCTGTTACATGTTTTCTTCTGTCACTTTTTCGATCTCATAATCGTGCTTTGGAGCAGACTGTTCTCATAGTAAAGCTGTAGATAGTATTGAGATCAAATGAAACCCAAATTCATTCCATGGTCATAACCTTAATAAGACAACACATTTAAGAAGCCATGTCTTTTCGCATTGCTATTTCAGTGAGAAGATGGTGGCAATCAGAAAACTGCCTTACTGACTATTCAAATATAAAAATCAAATGCAAAGTCAAACACAAATTTCTTTTACATACTGTTACGAATATTCAGGATAACCTTTGTGGGTTCCCCACTGTTCTAGAAATGCCGCCTCCTTTTGTATCAGAACAGATTCCTGTGTAAGCCAGACCGTATGCTACTGATCACTTTGTTTATTGAGAAAATTGTAAACTCATTTTCCTACTTGGAAAGTTTTATCATTCAGGCAAGAGAGGGGGAAAAAAGCTATGACTTATTATGTATTCCCACAAGCACTGTCTGCTGCAAACGAACTGCCTATAAACACAGTATACACTGAAGTTTTTCTTGCAAGCCTTTCATCAAATTTTACTAATTAATTTGAATAAAAGGATTCATTCTATAAAATTTCTTAAATGGCAAACCTACTACACTTAGTCACACCAACTAACATGGATACATGAGTAAAAAGCCTTTCAGAAAACATGCTCAATTTTTTGATACACACTTCAAAGTATTTTCTGAGAGATGGAAGTTCATCTTTTGGATCCCAGCCTTTGAACCTGGTGAGCATTGCTATGTCTTCATGTCATTTTGCTCTGACAAAATATTCCCTAGGACATGCCAACAGATGGAAGTTTTCATTTCTTAATGCTAAACTAATAGCATAATTTTATTTGAAGGACATACAAGCCAAAAATCTCCAAGAATCAACAGCAACCGCCACTAGAATGAAAGGCCCATAATATCTATAAATCAGCAGACATGGAGCACATGAGCTAGTACTTACACGGTACCTTCTGCAGCCAACAAGGAGATTCCCCTACAGCCTGTAGCGCAGAACCATGGTGAGGCAAACTTTTCCCCCCATGACCCACAGAGGTCCATGATAGAGCAGAAATCCACTTTCAGCCTGGGGAGATCCACAATGGAGCAGAGATCCACATGCAGCCTGGCAAGGTCCATGGTGAAACACAGATCCACTTGCAGCTGGGGGAGGTTAATGGTGCAGCAGATACACACCTGCAGCCCATGGAGGTTAACGGTGGAGCAGATATCCACCTGCAGCCCACGGAGGTTAACGGTGGAACACATATCCACCTGCAGCCCACGGAGGTTAACGGTGGAACACATATTCACCTGCAGCCTCTGGAGTTAATGGTGGAATAGGTATCTACTTGCAAATTATGGAGTTAATGGTGGAACAGATATTCACCTGCAGCCTGGGGAGGAACTTGTACTAGAGCTGGGGGACAGCTGAAGGAGACTGTGACTCCATGGGAAGCCTGTGCTGGAGTAGGCTTCTAGCAGGACCTTTGTTCCTGTGGAGACAGAAGCCCACCATGCTAGAGTAGGTTTCCTGACAGAACCTATAACCCCACAGGAGACCCATGCTGAAGCAGTCTGTTGCTGAAGGATGCATCCTGTGCGAGGGACTCACACTGGAGCAGGTCATGAAGAACTGTAGCCCCTGGGAAGGACCTACACTGGAGAAGCTCGTCAGGACTCTCTCCCATGAAAGGGACTCCATGCTGGAGCAGGGAAAGAGTATGAGAAGTCCTCTCTTGAGCGGGATGGAGCAGCAAAGACAGTGTGTGATGAATTGACCACAATCTCCATTCTCCATTCTCCTGTGCTGCTGGGGGTAGGAGACAGAGAAATCTGGGCCTAAAGTTGAGCCCAGAAAGTAGGGAGGGGTGGGTGGAAAAGTGTTGTAAGATTTGGTTTTATTTCTCATTACCCTACTCTCATTAGACTAGTAATAAATTAATTTCCTCAAGTAGAGTCTGTTCTGCCAGTGACAGTAACTGCTAAATTATCTCTTCCTATCCTAATCTTGGGCCACAAGCCTTTCATTACATTTCCTCTCCCTCTGTCCAGTTCAGGAGAGGAGTGATGGAGCACTGGTCTCTAGGCAGGGTCAACTCACCACAAGAGGTAAGCAAGCACAGGGGCATAAAGAGTGAAAAGCAGAGCTGCAAGCCTAAAACTTGCTATGAAACTTATAAACCTGAAAGGTAACACTCTGTCACAATTGCTGGGTTTAAAACCACAACATAATCTGTTGCACAATAGTTCCAGCACTAATACAGCTGCAAGTTTAGACACCTAGCAAGCAACTTGGCTCAAGCTTTTTCACCACTGCCGTGCATGTAGGCAGGCATACACCCTATCCTCTCTGCAGGGGGTATATAAGCAGCAAGCCCTGTCTTCAAATTTCAATTAAAAATGAAGTGTTTACACTTGTTTTCCTTGCCAGGAGCCCTTTTTTCCTCTTCACAAGTTGTTCTTAAAAGGACTTATTTTATTTTTCTGTTGCATGTATTATAAACCTTCTCAGCTGGTGAGAAGGAAAAACTTCTGGGGTGAAGGAGGAAGCTATGCTCCTTCCCTGACTGCAGGGGACTTCTGCTTTCCACAGCTTTAATTCCCTCCGCTATCCACTGCCTAAATTCGTAAAGCCTTTCCTCTCACCTCCATCCCCTTTATTTGTATTTTCCCCTCTTCCCCTAGGCAGTGTGAGAGAGTGATTTTATTTTTTCTCCATTTTTCCCTTTTAAGCAGAGCCAAGTTATTAACACATATTTCACTGCTCAGCTGGACCTCCTAATACACTAGTTACTGTTTAGAGCCAGGCTAATCAGGAGAGGAGTGGGGATGTCCAGCAGAGAACCAACACGAGAATAAAAAATAGACTAAAAAGGAGGCTGAAGCAAGGTCCTATATTCAGGAAAGCAAATACACCAAGAGAACAGCCTGAGGAGGGCAAGTGCCTAATCACCAACTCACCTAAGAGACCAGAATCACTACATATCAGGACAAAGATTTGGCATTAACAAGCTCAGTACTATTAATTCCCTATTTTGTAGTAGAAAAAGACAATCTTGCTGTTTAAACAAACTCAAAGTAAGTTTGGCTGGTGTGTAAGCACAGACTGCTGTTTAACATGCAGTCCAGCACCTTTTTAACGCAGCATGGCCTCAGATTTTAAATGTGTTGGCTTGCAGCTGCTATATTTGTTCTGACACTGCTTTAGCTGAGGTGCTCAAGCTAAAACATCTGAGTTTCTTCTGTGCAGTCTCAATAGCTGCACAGGCACACCTCACCTTCAGGAGATGAACAACCAGCCTTACTCTGGGAAGAATCAAGATTCAAAAGCCAGAGCCCAAGGAAAAAGCACTCAGACTAGGTGTGAGGGGAACAGAGTGAGCCACAACAGCAACAAAAACACATCTTGGGGAGGAAATGCATGTGGCCACCCAGAGGAGGACAACGCAAATGAGGGCTGCAGTGGCATCAGGCAGAGACAGATAATATATGCCCAGTATTTCTAACCAGTCTGTACAATGCCCAAACTTTCACTTGTTCTAAAGAACAACAGGTCTCTCACATTGTGACAGTAATACACAAGACAACAAGGTTTCACATAGCAGGAATTATACCATGGATGGAGACCCATAGTAACAGTATGCTGTTACAGTTTCTTAATATCTATGACAAATTGATTCTCTAAAGCATTTTACAGCAATTCACTTAATACCTTTGAGATCTGTGCAAAGAAGCTGTGATTCCTCTGGCATGCAAGCACTCATAAGCCCATATTCTGTGGGAAATGCCTCTCATTCAAAATGAGATTTCTTAGATTTGCTTCTAAATTGTGTAATCTTAAATTTCATCTAGTCCAGTACCTTTTCCAGCATCTTTCATGTGTTCTCAGAAAGGAACTCCTAAAACCACTGTTAATCTTTCAGATATTTCTCTGCATTCCTTGGGTGAATTTTATTAGACCCAGATACTTTGAAAATATTAGGTTTATTTAGTGTGATACAACATTATTTTATTATTATTGTTATTACAATACAGTTCTTGGCTATATATTTCTGGTGCTAATTGTGTTACTATGTGATATCAGTTAAGTTTTTTCATTAAGAATTAGCAAAATTTCATTAGTGAGTTCATTTCTTTGGCACCGTCTCCTATTAGTTTTCTGGCTCAAATCACATACTTCCCAAATACAATATTTCTCATTCCCAGTCTAACAGTTGTAATTTTCATCCATTTCTTTATCTGTGGATAAAGGCATATGGAGCTCAGTGTGATATACTTGTTATATAGCTTTAGAGCAATGAAGAAGTCTCAAGTTTGCCGCGTGTTTGTTGCTCTTTTGCTTTAGCAGCTGCTAATATTGATGGCAAAGCATCATTCCAGCTCTGATCTGGCTGCTGTCTCCAGTGTGCCTCCATAATATCTAAACCATCTCAAACTTTCTACTCTGAAGAGGTGGAGAGCAATTGTGGAGATTTGTATATCAACTCTGCCTTTTTTCAGTAGAAGCCATCAATAAGCCTTCTGCTTGAAACATGCATGTAGTTACTTGGCTACGGGTGAAGCGTGAAGGAAGATCAATGAAGCTCATGAAAACAAGAAAAAAATAATACTGTAAACCACACTATTTCTTAGGCATTCCCATTACTAGGAAAGTGCCCTCTAACCTGTTTTAAAGTGATTGTGAAAAGCAAGGAGCTAGAAACAGATTTTTCTTATGAAGAACAGTGATGTATTTTCCATTCTCTTGGTAGCTGTTGTGGGCAAGCCACAGCTAGGCAGAATGAATGCTTTCAGAAGCAACTCTCAAGTGTGAATTCATCAGTTTGGGGTTGTATCATGTCAGGCTTCTGTTTTATTCTAAACTTCCCCCAAACCAGACACTTCTATGTGCTACAGTCAGTTAATCTCTTCAATCACTGCAATTTATTGAAAAAACTACCGTGTCCTTTAGAGAGTGAATCCTGCTGGACTACATGGTTTTATAGGAAGGGTCATTCCTTCCTCATCCTAAGGGTGGTAACAGTTCCTTCTCTCTCTGACTCACACGCTTAGCTTACACCTCTAGGAGCACTTGAAAGCAGAAGGCTTTCTGCTGGTTTTCTACATGGAAAGTGACAGAATTGACACACTGAAAGAAATCTTTGATACAATTAGCAGCCATAGAAAAAAACAATGGAGTCGGGCATTACTTGACTGTGTTAGGAGTAGAAAATACAGAGAAAAATAATTAATTATTTTCATTAATTTCTGTCCCTCTAATTTGAGCATGTTCTTGTGACCTGTGTAAATACAGAAAGAAAAAGTACTTTTATAAATAACAATCTATGATTTATGTAGTGTTACTACATACACTAGTCAAGGGTTAAGCCCCTAATAGTATATGGTCTTCAAGCTTCTTTTCGGACATTGTGCAATCTCAATTTGTGTTAGAAATATCAGTATTAGAAATATCAGTGAGGTATCTGGAAGTAGAGGGAAAAGGGGAAAGAAAGAAAAGAAAGACAACAATCAGCTTATATTGCAAAAAAGAACAGGATGAATTGCCAAGTAGAAAATATTATGCTGAGTTATTTGATAGCTAATGGAAGTAGCTTTCTCTCACATGGTTGGGTTTTGATTGACCTTGCAGAGTCAAGTTTATTTGTAGGTGAAGTATACCACTATCACAGCCACCATCATCATGAGAACATGACAACCACATCAAACCACAACAAAGACATGGGAAAACATGCCTGCAAACACTATGAAATGTCTGACAGTTTGTCTGCAGCAATTGCACGTAATTGGGTTTCTCCAGCAGCCAGTCTGATCTAATCTTTCAATATCTGCTAACGAATGAACATACTAATAAAATGGGACCATCTCAGAACTGGCTGCATGCCTACAGGGAATTACAGAGAAGGCCACTTACACTGGGAGTAGCACAGGAATGAGGCTGTTGATGAAAGTAGTTTGGATAAAGCAGAAACCAGAGCACTAAAGATAGCAGGACATAAGTTATGGAAATTATATGTGGCAGAAGACAAAGTTGTCCAAGACTCATCGGAAAAACACAATTCACAGAGAATCAAGAAAAATAAATGTGTTGCTGTGAATGGCATATGCACACGTTACTATTAAACTCTGTATCATGTCAAAATGGAAAAGACTGTCCAGGTGTCAGCACATGGCACATAATTTTTGCTTCTTTCCTCGTTCCCTCACCTTTCCTTCCTCAAAATACCCCGCATGTATTCATATTTTGCAAAAGAAAAGCAGACAAGCATCACAAGATACATTTTTTCTAATGATCAAATTCAAAAGCCTTTCAATATTCCCAAAATGAAATACGCACAATAAAAAAAGCATTACCATTGATTAAACTGGAAAGACACATGGATAAGTAACATCCATTAAAGGTCCAGGTTATGCTATGGAAAGCCATTCAGCACACAGATCTAGCACTTATGCATGAAAATCCAATTGACACAATAGGCTATAACTATTCCAAAGAAACTATTATGGCCCATCATGTAAATGGTTACAAATAATGACACAGCCATTACAGTGTGTAGGGCTCTTGATTAGTGAATTAAAATTTCTCTAGGTAGAACAGACTTTGAGCAAATAGGCTCAAAGGAGCTGTTACAATAAACTCTATCAAGACTTATCTTAGTAACCTCCCATTACACATAAACACATTAACACAAGTTGAATTGCTAAATTTTGGAAAAATTTAGTTACAGTACAGAAGCCAGCATTAGAAGTCAGTTTTCTTGAATATGTACTATATAGATTTCACTGTCCTTAACAGTTTCACATAAGAGAACAAGCTGAGATGTCAGCTGCAGATAACTCTTAGAGGGTAGATTTCCTTTTTCAGCACTATAAAATCATAGGATTATTTAGGTTTGAAAAGACCTTTAAGACCTTCAAGTCCAAGCACTTACATATGAGCACTATAGTAAACATGCAATATTAGGGAACTCATGTATTCTTTACATTATTTTCATATTTATTTAAAATTATCTTATCTATAGACAGAAACGCTATATAAATCTTGGAATAAATCAACTAAATGAAAGAAAACGGTGCCTAATACAAAGCAACTTAATAATAACTGAAATTATATGTCTGATATTGCATTGAGTGGCCAGCTTAAGGAAGCGGAAGAAACACATGTGGAATCAGTGGGAAAAGAGGCAGGTCCACAACAAATGAGCAATAGCACTGAACCTACAATCCAAGCCTACTTCTTTTCTTCAGACGCTGGGGGAACAAATGCCGTAAGAGCGTAAATACTGGCAGACAAGGGCTTAAAATAACTAAGGCAGTTACAAAGATACGCCTCGAGATGCATCTCAAGTGTAAGGTCCTTTCACATGTGCTAGTTATGCTTAAAGTCTTATAGAGGCCTGATGAGAAACCTCTCACTGTCTCAGGTTAGGGCCTGATTCAGCTGATTTGCTTAAAACACCCAGCTGAGCCAACAAAATGGCTATGAAGAGTGTAGTCCTAACAAGAGAATAGCCTTCTTAATGAAGAATGATGTAAATGCTTTCAAGGAATTAAGGAAGAACAATTATAGTTATCATGATGTATAGATGATGCAATCACTATATCAGGTGCCTGTGCATAAAATTCTGCCTGTCTCCTTACTGGAATATTTCACTGTGACATCACTCGCCGATTAGAATGAAGCCTGTTGCCATGGCACAGAGCTTGACACAACAGTCAGAGCTCATGCTGTAGTGTGAAGAGCAGCTGACATGATCAATGGACTTCCTTCCGAGTATGTGACAGAGGGATGGATGAAAATGAGTATTCCTGTTCAATTTGGCCGTGCTGTTTAAACTGGTACTACCGAAGTTGCCACAGTAGCAATGAACGTTGCTGCTTGTGTTGGCGCTTCTTGCTTACCAATGAGCAGAACTGCAGCTGTTTCCCATGTCCATACGATGGCAAAACTTGCCAGTGCTGCCACTGTTCATCTGCGGAGCATGCAAATTGCTGGTGGTGCTGCTGCTCTTGTGCAAATGACCCAGACTGCAAATGCTGCTGCTGCTGTGGTGCAGAGAATACAGAATGTCAGTATTATGAAAGCAGGTGCTGCAGGTCTGACAACAAACCATATCGCCCAAGAACACCAGGACTTGTTCAGTAAGTGTAGTTAAGGACTCTTTAATTTCTAGTGTGTTCCAATTTACACTGTGTCTTAATGGATGTGTGCCATTTAGAAACATACATCTGTTGACTTCTTCAAGCTATTTCAAATAACCACAGGGTATCATTCTTCTGAGAAACAGAGAAAGTTGTTTTACCTTGATGGTAGTAGATCTTATGTTCATTACTCTGGGGCAAAGACTATTCCAGAACATCACTGCATTTGTAATTAGGACCACCTGATTTCCAGACAAAATCCATGAATGGCTTATGCTTACGGATTCTCACAGTGTAAATCTTATACAGCAACAAGAAGGAAGATGCACAGAAAAACTTAAAACAAGGAGGAAAACAGGGATGTGTTTGTAGTAAGGTGGCTGCAGGCAAGGATACAAGGAAAACTGGAGTAAAAGAGTAGTAAAACTGCTGTTAACTGGAAGAGGAAGGAAGCAGGTATAATCCAAACAAGGAGACAAATAATTATAAAGGCTCAAGAAATGGTATACAGAGAACAGAAAGAAGATATACTAATAGTCTTAGAAGATAAAAATGAAATGAAGTTATCAGAAGAGCTCCTGGCTAAACCGAGAAGAATTGACAGGACCTCTAGAAATGCATGGTTAATTTCAACCTAGGTAAACTTTGAAGACCAGAAGAAATCCTCATAGCAACAGAAAACTCTATTCTTTAGTTTATTAGTGATTTTTACTGTTGTTTAGTGTGACAGAAAAATCAGATAGTACGGTTGAACATATGAGGAGAGAAGGCAAGAAAGAAAGCAGTATCAACATGAACGCTAAAGAAAAGCACAGCAGAGGGCCAGACCATGGAGGCCTAAAAACAAGGTGTCCATCTTGAATAATGATGCTTTTGTCAAGGCTATAGAAAATACTCAAGGAGGCATTATAAAATTAGTATTGTTTTTAAAAGGATAATGTCCACAGGCTAAGAGACAGGTTAGGACTATCAAGATTTGAAGAAAACAGGGATTAGCATATCCTGAAAAAGAGTATCTAAAATAAAATAGTAATAATAATGATGATAATAATAATAAAAATCCCCACCTGAAGGTCTTTGCAATTAATATAAATAATCAGTGATAATAAAGCTGCTAATGACACTAAGAATAAGTTTAGTTCATTCTAGAAATCAGAAATAACTCAGAGGTGAGTGATTTCTTAAATGACTAAAACTTAGGATGATCATATGTAAATGTCTGTTACTATAGTAAGCAGAATTGTTCTAAATACTCCTTTGGAAATGGTAAAACAGTTGTGTTAATTTCTCGAGGAAATATTCCATCTTGAAAACGCAAAAGAAAAACATTTTGACATTTATTGCCTTAATTTTTCATTAAAAAGAAAGTATTCTAAATATATTGCCAAAGTTGTTGTAAATAATTTAATACCCTCTGAAACAAAATAAAGGGTTTAATTTGAATTTCACTAAATGCTTTTCTTCACTCCTTTGTAGTTTTCATTCTAAGAAATATAAAGAAAAGGAGACAAAACACATTTCACTCTGTACTAAACCAAACTGTATTCTTCTTCTCATTTGGCCACCAGCAATAACTCAACAAATTCATATAGATTTACAATAACAGATGTCTGTCTGTTATATATTAACATACTGTGAAATAATTGTGAAAAGGAAAAGAAAAAAAATGGATTCTTCCTTATTTAAACAAAGTATCCAGTCAGAGTAAAAGGACAGTTGGTATGCAAAGCAGAACTGTTTATGTTATGATTTTGTGTCTTAGGTGGTACCCTAATACTTCGATATTTTTGTCTGAGTTCTTCGGGTTGTTTGTTGTTTCTTTCTCCCCAATTTTATTTAGGTCAAAAGAAGTCACACCTAGATTCAGAACTAGGAATAATGCGTCCGTCATTACAACAGAAAGGAATGTCTCCAGCCACGCTTTCCGTGACCAGCTTTCCTGTCCAATCTGTAAGGAACTGTTTCTCCAACCACTTATGCTGCCGTGCAACCACTGCATTTGTGAGAAGTGTATAAATAAAAGCAAGACCAGAGCTGAAGTCACTGAAAACTTTTGTATCATCTTATGTCCAGTGTGTAGCAAAGCACACTGCCTTGACTACGCAAACAAAATTCAGCTCAGGAAGAATTATCTCAGAGCAAAACTAGCCAAGAAATACATGCGCAGACATGGCTTTCTGAGGTGGAGGTTTGACCGTAGTGAAAGACCAGTCTATTGTGAAACTTGCAGGGAGAGAAGAAAAGTGGCAACCAAAAGATGTAGAACATGTGGAATCAATTATTGTAGAGAATGTCTGTATTTAAGTCACAACAAGCATAGTGTTCAAGACCACATTTTAACCAGAGCATATCATGAAGATAATGAACAGTGGCGCTGCTTACTGCACAACAACTCGGCCCTCTCTGAATACTGTCTGGATGACCATGAACTGATCTGTGGGCTCTGCAAGAGCTCACTGCACAACAATCATAAGGTTATTCCCTTGGGAGTCGCATGTTCAAGAGAGGCTGCTTCCCTCTTTGGTACAATTGAAGAATTTAGAAAAGGTATGTATTTCTGATGCTTTTCAAACTTCCCCATGCCTCCTCAAGGAAAAAAAACTTGAACATAAGGTCGACAAGCTATATTAATTCTCTGCACAGCACGAGGGTCAGAAAGGTGGTGTGTTCCCACTGTAGAAATACAAAAGGAACAAGCCCATAACTGTAGCATCATGAACCAGACTCAACTATTAGAGAATGAAGGATCTGTCTGTGGGATGGGAACACAAATGTGCATTTCACTGGAACAGGTTGCCCAAAGTAGTGGTAAATGCTCCATCCCTGGCAATGTTCAAGGCCAGGTTGGACAGAGTCTTGGGCAACATGGTCTAGAGTGAGGAGTTCCTGCCCGTTGCAGGCGGTTGGAACTAGATGATCTTAAAAGTCCTGTCTAATCCTAACTATTCTATGATTAAGGGAGGGGAATCTTCATTTCCTACTGCAGGACCCAGCATGGAATAAACAGAATTATATCTGCAGGATAGATGATGAGTATTTTTTAATCAGAAATAAATGCTTGAAGAAGAATTCTCCCTCCTCAATCAGTTTTATGCCTCTGCCCATGCTGACTAAGAGGCAAAGCAGTCATGTTTTTCTGAGGTAACACAGCAATTCATTCCTTTTAAGTAACACTGCATCCATAGCAACTAAGGGGCTGAACACTAGGATTTTACAGATTTCATTTAATTTTGATCTTTGCATGTAATTTCACAGATGTTGGGGGCATAACGAAGTTGCATGGAAAATAACATTCAGAAAGGTAAAAGTGAACCATGCACAGTAAGAAAAAGCTGGAAGCATTAAATTCTGCAGTTTGCAACCGTCTTAAATTTGAGAAGAGGGATGTAGAATATGTGTGCAGGATTTTGTAACGTGACATTGCTTCCTAATGTTAGCTGAATGGCACTGGAATGTACAGCCAGCCTTTGGTATGTTTGATTCTGTTCTTTTACAGCTGACAAATTTTAGTGTCAGAAGAGTTAATCACACCTTCACATAACAGCCATCAGAGGAATATATCATCAGCCACAGACATAATGTGGGCACATTTGTTGTCATCATTTTAATTTCATAGTGGCATAGTGAATTTTGAAAGCCAATAGAAACCTACAATAAATTAAACTTCAGGATTTCCCATGTAATGAAGTAAAAATTATCAAGCCCATTTTGGGGGAGATAAATTTGAATAAGAAAATAATAATAAAGTAGTAAGTAACTAGCAAATTTTCTATACCCAAATGTGAATATTTTAACCCAATTTCCCACAAGGCTTACTAGCAGTAGAGAGAAGAGAAAAATACCAGAATCCTTATTCTTGTCCCATGTTCTACTAAACATTCTACAAGTTTTTTAAACTAAAATCTATCATTCTGCCTCTTGTAACCACTGCATTTTAACCTGAATTTGGAACTACTGACCTGATTTTACTTTTGCTTACAGTACGCCAAGGAATTGACAATGATCTAATGGAAGTTATCCTGTCAAAAAATAAATTCAAGACCTATAAGGACACCAAAAGGAAGGAGATCAGAAATGGATTCTTCAAACTAAATATGGTTCTTCATCAACAAGAAAAGGAGATGATGGAGTTGCTTGAAAACATTGAACTTAAAAAACAGAAAGACATTTCAGACTACATAAAATATACGTCCAGCCAGCTGTCATATATGGATGGCCTTATTCAATACTGTAAAGAGGCTCTTGAGGAGGAAAGCCAAGTTGTATTTCTGCAATCCGCACACTGCTTAGTGAAAGAAATAGAAAATACAGTTCCTTCCATTTTCCAACCTAGTCCACGTCTAAGAGAAGATCCCTTAAGCAAAATTCACCTCAACTTTGATGAAATGGTATCTATTTTACAGGGACTTGTTCCATCTCTTATTGGAGTAATGGAGTTGGAAAATGAAGCAGAAAAATATCCCTATTCTTTTAACCCAGAGACAGCGGTTCAAAGGGGTGCCCCACGTACTCAAGTATCCAAGCCAGGAATATTTTTCCAAAGCCCATCTTCAAATTCCTTGCTTGATTTAGGTGTACTGCCAAAAGACACTCTCAGAAGACCAAACTCTAACCCTTCCAGTCATCCTACACAGAATAAGGAAGTGTGTGTGTACAAGGATACAGCTTGTGAAACTCCAGGAAAAGAGAGAAAATATCAGATTGTTAAAGATTCAAGTCCACAACCTATAGACAGTGACTCAGTCCCAGTCCCAGGATCTGTGCTCATATATCAGACTGTTGTTTCCTCAAGGTCTGCCAAAGTAAGCCATTAAGAAATCCTGAATATATACAAGAGGCTGATATATTTTCAGGCTGTTACAGAGTTTGAACCCATGCAAGTCTGAGTAACTAAGACTACGCTATCAGTTCAAATATTGCATTTGTAGAAGACAATGAGTTCCAAACTCACCTTTTGAGATAAACTGAAGCTCAAATTTAATGGTATCGCATTCCTCCTGTAGTTAATAGGATCGTTATATATGTGATATAAATATGTTACATGGGAAGGACCAGTGCAGAAAGAAAAAGATGTACCATGTTTGTATTTAAATATCTGTATGACAGATCAATAATTCCTTCCTGGTCTTGGCCTTCAATGTCACAACATCATATCCGTATCATTTTTCTCATTTTACATTTCATAGATGCTGGTTGCATAGATGCCAGGATGCCAGTTGCGTATGATCCTAAGTGAATGCTGTAAAGTGCTGACTGCCGTCAGTCTGCATTACTTTTAGTGTGTCAGAAAAGGGTACTAGAAAATTCCCAAAATGAAGCTTAGCATTTTCCAAGTAAGAGCACAAACTACACATCTTCCACATATATCTCATGCTGTAGTTGAAATATCAGCTGCACTGGCATTTCAAAAATAAAATCTGCTGCACAGGGGCTTCCAAAAAAAGCAAAAATTATAATAAGCAAAATAAAGAGGACTTGATTGTGTACTACAGATTTTTTTCTCTTCACAGATTTACTGGACTTGTCCCACAGAAGAGGTGGATTTCTTTGAGGTAGAGATTCATGAAGTTGCTAGAACTAGTCCTGATTACATTGTCCAGACACAACTAGCTGGCCAGCTAAGCAAAATACAGCAGCAGAACCTGGAGATACGTAATTTGGATCCAAATACAGAATACCTGTTTAAAGTCCGTGCTGTCAACAAAGGAGGCCAAGGACACTGGAGTGAGATCTGTAAGGTATTGTAGATTCTTCCTATACTTCAGAGAGCTGCCTTAAATTTCTTCCCTCCACAACTGCTTTTTACCCCATATATTTATGAGTAAGGCTTTTAAGGAATATTGCTTATCTAGATAAGTGATACTAATAGTTACACTGGATTTGTCCACACATTATTCTTTTTAGCTCAGTTTGCAGGTGCTTGACCTATGTAGAATGTTCCTCGTTTTTTCTAGCAGTGATGCTGTGCCATGAGTGCGTCAGACAAGTCACTTTAATTCATATTGCTTCAGGACTGATACAGCCTTTGCACTAATCTCTCTGAATACACAGAGGAAGAGTATTAAGTATCAGATCTAAATGCTTTCATGCTAGAACAAAGCAGTAATCATTAAAAGACAAGAAACAAATAGAAAATTTTGAATATTCTTTGGCACCTTTGGACATGAGTCTCCTTCACTGTGGTTTTAGGAGTTTTAATTACAAACGACACCTTCCTGGACTGTTCCACTTCCTATCCATAAACCACTGAGCACAGTAGTTTCTTTTTATCTAACACATTGGAATGGTATAGTGATTTTTTATTTTTCCTGAGATCTGTTCTTTCTGCATGCAGCACAGTCATATTAATATTCCAGAGAAACTCACTTAACAGCTGCTGTAATTTACAGAAGAGTTTCATAGCAAATTAAAATGCCACAGCATGTGTGATGGGCTTTTAGAAATCTTCTTTCAACAAGTAACTACCTCTGTTCCTTTTGCATATCACATTATTTTACCAGCTACACTACAGAGAAAGCTTGGAAGAACTTTTTAAAAATGAAAATACTTCACTGGATTTTAAATAGGGGTTTTAGTCAAAGCAATACCATTCTTCATGTGTAACAATTACTAGGTGTGTGAGGGAATGTAATTCTGATAGCTGTGACAAGTCACAGGACTCTGGGCACCAAATTATGAAGAGGAGGAAGGTGACAGAAAGTTTTGCTAGACAGCAGCTACTACATTCTTTGGACTAAAGCTGATGCCATGCCACTGATGCCCCAAAATGTCATCCCAAAAAAAGGCTATTGAACCATAGGGTGTTATTTAGCATTACAAGCAGGTAACACAAGTCTCTATGCAGCCCTCATAAGCAGAACAGAAAACTGTAGTCTCCTCTTTTAGGAGTGAAGGGATTTCTCTCTTCTTAGACCAATAGGATGATTATTGGCTTACAGCTGACTCACAGGTTCCTCAATTTCAGCCATCTGTCAGTGTGTGAAAATATCATGGAAGTACCACTATATCCTTGCTATATAATCATAGTAACTGCTACAGATGGCACGATCTCTTTGCACAAGAAATGTTCAACAGAGTTGACTCAATATAGGCTCCTAATGCCTTAGGAGGAGCCTGAAGGTATCTAACGTATGGGCTGACAGATGACACCAGCTTTAGATGAGGCACTCTAGAGTAGCAACTAGGAAAAAGGCAGGTTAACCTTGAACATCTAAACTGGCCAATGATGTTCATGATTTTGGCAAATGGATCCTAATTTAATAGTCAGTTGAAGGAATTACACTCACTGTGCAGAATAAAGGGATAAGTTTGAGAGTGTGCTAAGGTTGTGGAAGATCCTGGATGAATGACAGACACTGAAAGCTGCTTTGTCAACCTTTGGCAGACCATGTGGAACTGTACCATGAGGCAAGTGAGACTTTCAACAGAGTAGGTAAAGGATTTGGATTTGTCTTCCTTGGGAGGAGGAATGAGAAGCACTAAGGATGCAGTTAGAAAACCAGGAACGAAAATGCTGGAATTCTCCCATCCTTGCTCTAGCTGCTGCCAGTACTACCACTCTTGGAAGAGGTGTTCCCTCACCCCTGCTCCATGACAGCAGCAGCCGGCAGCTGTTCACAGTAGTCTGCCACCAATGCCAGGCTTTGTCTTCCTTAACTTGTCTCTTAAGACTGTCAGCCACAGAAACAATTCTAATGATGGGTTTGTGGCTTTTTAACTGTTCATCACACTCCTGTCAATTAAACCTCTGGAATGAGATTGTTCAAAATGACCTTGGAAACAAAATGCAAAATGAGTTTTAATAGGATGTGGCCTCCTAAATCCTGTGGTCATATCTGAAACTCTTTCTCTAAATGACCAGCTGCCAGAACCTAATGGCTACATATAATATTAATCATTGTAAAGTTTAGCACCAGACATATGCTTGGCTTCCATGTAGGTTTTTTCCAAGAGCTCAATTTCCATTTTGCCTCCAAAATAAGTACTTAGACTTTTCAAAGTTTAACACAGATAAAACAGTTTGAGTGCTTACATCTGTAAGTGGTAAATTCTTTTGAAAACAGACACTCATTAAATCCTATCCCCAACATAATAAATACATGTACCTCTTCTGTACTTTAATACATTCTTGTTTTCAACTTGCAGATAAACACTTCAGATGAACCTGGGAAAACTCGAGAACAGGTGGAAGAAGCAGAAGGGCATTCAGGCTGCTCTGCATACTCCATATAGAGAAACAAAGAACAAAGCCAGGGATTCCTTTATTTTCTTTTCCTTGAAGAACTGGAAAATGTGTATCCTTTCTTATGCAATATCCCATTTGCCACTGAAGTTAGCAGCCAAAGATCTTCAGACTATTATTGCTTTACGGCAAATAATAATAAGAATAATAAACCTCTGCCTTTTCATTAGCTTTTTTTTTTTTTTCAGATGTAACAAGAAGACCTAAGGAAAATGCTATGTAACACATAAAAATATAGTATAAACCCCATTATACTTGAGGGACCTTCGCAGCTTCAAAGAAAATGAATTACATATTTGCATTGTAAGTTAACATTCCAATTACTCTTCCCTATAAGACCATTCAATACTAGTTCACAAACAGCTGCAGGAGCCTCTATCACACTTGGCATAGTTTTAAAGCGCAGAATAATTTACTCTGTACGTTGACACTTTTGGTCTCAGACTCACTCAGCCAAAGTACAATGTGCATAGACACATAGGAAGACATTGGCAACAGGCAGGACAGTTATCTCATTATGCAAATTAATACTTGGGTTTACTTGACTGTTGTGAAGGTCACCTATGTGAGTTGCAGAGTATCAGTCTGTTAAAAGTAGCTGCAAGTAAATTCAGAAGCCCTAGCAGCCCTGATCCACTGAACAGGATCCACAGCAAGTTACTGTGTTGAAACAGTAGTCAGAGTAATAACTAAGGTCCTTCTCTGTGCAGGTATGATCTTGCACAGTTCCTTTTTTCACTTCGGCCGTATCAACCAGGTATGCATGCCTAGCTGTCTGTATTTGTATACACACATAAATATGTGTGCTTATACACATCTCTGTATTTGCTTGTACACATACACACACATATATACATACATGTATTTAAACACATTTACAACTCCCTTTGCCCCAGTCCTAGCAAGTAGGGCATTTACATGAAAATGGAAACAGGACTGGGACCACTACTAGCTCTTTTAAATTCTTTGGTGCATTTGTATGTTTGCGTCATACCTTCAGCACAAAACAAATCCGTTTATGGAAAATCATGTATTATGAATACTGCCCATGAAATCTTGGACCTCCTTCTACCTTCCTTAAGGCAAACAACAAAACTTAGGCACATGTATTATTAATATATCATTTTCCCATTACACCTTTCATTTAACAAGCTCTGGGTTAGCTTTGCATAGCTGCTGCAAGGTAGTACTATTCTACCCACTTTGTGGGTGGCTAACGTGATAAAGAAGAGTCCAAACGAAAAGGCAACAAAGCGAAAATCTGAACGCCAAGAGCACCTACTTCTCTATCTTGTGCTAGCCAGCGAGCTATTAGCGATATTTCGGTTAATATGTATGTTCTTATGTTCCTGCCAGGATCTTTGTGCAGTCTTTGCTTGACAGCATAGTTTTCTTTCAATTAAGTGTCTAGTAGGAGTAAAGGCTATTACAAGTAAGAGAGGTTTGCATTTTCAAAGCTACTGAACAATTATAGCAGTGTCTAATTTTGAGAAGCTGATTTTGAAGCATTTAAAAGGGTCCTGATCATCCCACATGAGAAGTACCTGCAATCTAAAACTTCTGCTATGTTGTTGCAGAAACCTAAATGTCTGAGCTCTAAAGCCCAATTATTCCCTCAATCCTCATGGCTTTTTAAGCCCTTTCCCCATTTTACACCTTTTCCAAGGACATGTGAGGTTTTGCTGATAGTCTGTAGTTCCCCAGAAACTCACCCATCTCAAATTCCTTTTAGTATAGTTCTCTGTAGACTGCAGTTTGGATCAGCTGTATAAAATCCGTTTGCACCCCCAGCTATCCATTGATAATAGCAGCCTTCTGTAACCAGCAATTCTTAAGAGATGCAATTTGCAGTACACAGTTCTGTGCAACAGCCAAGCAAAGCTCCAATTCCCATTTCATGTAAACAGTGACTCAGATCACTAGAAAAGGGCAACATTCCATCAATATCACTAAGAGATGAGGATCAGTCCAACCCTGCAAGCTTTAAGATTTGTATTAATTATTGTGGGGCTCCTGGAAGCCTCTGTTTCTTTTCAAACAAATCACCTTTCAGACATCTCTATCTCAGCTCACTTTGCTTTTTTCTACAGGGTTGCTGCTTTATTTTCATGGGAGAAAAAAACCCCAATGTGTTAAGCTCTTTACAAACAGCTCAGTGCCTGCCTCTTGTGAGCACAGCCAAATCCCATGGTGACTGGATATCTACTGCCCAGTTTACTGCACTCCTTCTTTCAACAAGCAGGCAAGGCAAAGAATGGAACAACTTTGTTTCTCTACTGCTTGCTGCTCCATTGCAGCAATAGGTGAGGAGGCAGCACCATTTCCCATCCTATGCAGTCATTTTTCAGCTGCATGACCTGAAACTGAAATATAGAGCTGTTCATAAATAAATAAAAAGCTGCCTGTATTTAATGCAGGGCAATATTTGCATAATTATTTTTCAAGGTAATGAGTTTAACAGAAGCCAAAATGCAGAGGCTGAGTATCTTTAGAGCAGCCTGTGCCAGCAAATAAACACAGAAGTCTTGTAAGTATCAAACTGCAGAGCGGTTTAAAATCAGCCTCACTTATTTAGGCAACAAAAAGTATCTATTTGCGCTGGGCAGGTGGCCAATGTGAACAAATGAACAACTTATATGTAATTGTATATTAGATGAGCCTCATTTCATTTTACCACCATTTGCCTCTTGGATTATCTGCAACCAACACCGCTGAACAAAACGTTACAAAATAAAGTTGGCTGTCAAAATACCTCCTCCAAAGCCAAGGAAACAACTGAGATGGAGCATATAGTGAACTTTGAAAGCAAGTATTCTGAAATGGTAGCTACCCACTTTGCTAAGTAATGAAATCAAGACCAACATCAGCCTAACATACAGAGATTTAGTCAGTGGCATCTCTGCCTTCCTGGATGGATCATAAATTAGCTGGCAGGTAAGTCGGAGATGCAGCTGGCTGAACTATATTGACACAAAGCAACTAACCAACCCACCCTATGTAGCAAACCCCAGGGATACATGGGTATCAACTATTAATCCAACATATTACAATATTTTACCATCCACTTGCTGCAGAACTCATCAGGAAGTCATTAGTATCAATATCAGACAAGGGGCTGTGATGTCTTCTTCAAGAATATTTCCCAGACCGTTACAGGACTTTGGAGAACATTGGTCCACTTCTAAGACATTACTTCTACAAGAGAAGATGAAGAAGTGGTCACTGGGGCCTAAATATTTAACTGACAATTCTGATGAAAACAGAGCTACAGTGTGATGAGACTCACACTGCACCTCTGTACAATGTGTAAAAGTGACTCGATAGCTGAACTGAAATTCTGAAGTAAACAACTTACACGTAAGTATTATTTTAAATCAAGTAAGGCAGAGCAATAAACACATAAATATAAATAAACACAGCCTATTAAAACTGTTCTGGTTTGGACTGTGATTTAGTGCTCCTGAGAAATGCATTCTAAAAGCTAGGAGGTTCTGCCATCATAATTAGGAGAGAGAACACAAACAAAAAACAACTAATAATCAAAATGGTTTGCAACATTTTCTATCTTACAACCCCAAACCCACAACTTTTAGTCCCCTACAATGCTTCTTAAGTTTACCTGATAATGGAGAGTTTGCAAATATAAATAGAACTCAAAAAATAATAATAAAAAAGACACACTAGATACTAGCAAATAAAGATTAAAAAAAAAAATAAGGGAAACACATGTCCATAAGTGTAGAAGTCTTGGCTACTTGCTCCTGCCATAGAAAACAGGATCAGAAGTGTAAGAAGATATGTAACTGGAAAAATATTCAGGCTTAGGCATCTCTTTACCTGAAAGTAAGACGGTTGATACCAAAAGATGTAAATGCAATTACTGGAGATCAGAGAGGATAAATTTGCACGGTGAAATATTAACCATGAGCGTGTTCTGCTGTGCCACTGAGGACCTCAAGCTTTCACTAACATTACAGGAATGTGAATGTATGTAAGAGAACAAAGTACTTGAGATCCAGCTAAGTAACAGCAAAGGAAAAACAAAATAACAGGCTGCCTGAAAGGTGTAAACATATAAAGGAGAAGGAATAACCTTCCAGGCAGTATCGATGGAAAATGGAGCAAAACCTTTGCTGTCACCTTTCAGAGCACTTCACCATCTGAATTGCTTGAGAAACCAAACCAAAATTATTAGGAACAATTTCTTCACTGAAAGGGTGGTGAAGCACTGGAACAGGCTGCCCAGGGAAGTGGTGGAGTCACCGTCCCTGGAAGTGTTCACAAACTGTGTAGCTGAGGCTCTTAGTGACATGGGTTGGGGGTAGTAACAGTTGGACTTGATCTTAAAGGTCTTTTCCAACCTGGTTGATTCTATGATTGTATGTCACAACAGTGTTCAGAAATGATTGCTTTGACCTAAACAAACAGTTAGTATTACACAAAATGGATTCCAATGTACAAAGCAGCATTAGAGAGGGTGCACACGACAACAATCTCATCCAGTAAGGTACATT